>JAMLFT010000822.1:0-36324 GCA_026544285.1 Pachyrhizus erosus | reverse complement strand
AAAATAAAAATTTTAAATAATTAAAATAAAAAAAATAAAAAGATCTTATTTTTAAAAATCAAAATTACATTTATACTTTACATTAAAATTTAATAATCTTTATATTTATAACATTTCAAATAATCATTAAGTCACGTTATGTTAGATTATCAAGTTTTCAAGTTTTAAAAAATACTTCAATTCATAGAATTTGATTGAAAATGGTAATTGAATTTAACAATGATAAAAAAATAATTGATTTAACGATATTTCTTAATCAAATTATTTTTTCACTTTGTAGTTTTTGTTTTTCTTTCTAATAAGAAGAGAGAATTGTTTATAGATTTGATATCTTAAAAATCATAATCCTGTTTTAGATTATATCCCATTGGAATTGATAATTGTTAGAAATATCTTTTATAGTTATTAAATATATTTTTGTGGATAAATTTTTATTATGAAAATTACTTAAATATTTTCATCTTTATTTTTTCTCACACCTCTCTCAAATTTAATTTGACAGTCAAGCAAATGCAAGGAATGTCAGCTCTTACATTAAATGTATGTTTAGACTAAAGTTGAAAAAACTAAAAAGTATTTTTGTTCTCAAACAACATTTTTCTTTCTTCATTTTTATATTAAAATTTATTTTTATACATTGAAATTTGCAAAAAGTACTTTTATAACGGTTATCCAAACACATCATACAATATTTGAGGCAATTGCAATCCTTAATTCTCATTTTGCACATACAGGAAAGAACTCCATTTTCTACTTTGCCTTGCATGCTTCTTTTCACTCTTTACTAGGTTTACTCTGTCTTAACTACATCTCCAAATAGGTCTTCATTTGACCTGTCATCAGCAACTACTAAACTAACAGATGCCATTAATTTGAATCCCTTTTCATTATTCCCTCTTTCATATTTTTGTAAGATGCAATCATGGAAAAAGCTGAATGAGTTTATCAATAGTATGCTTTAAACAAGCAACGCATATTTATTATAAAAACGAGAAGAGTAATCGAATGGATTATAAATAAAATACCCTTTTATCACACATTGCTAGTGATTACACAAAATGTTGGTAGTAATGACATCCTAAATTTTGTCACTTGCCTTCTTGATTTTATTATTTCTCACAACATCCAACACATCTCCGGTATCAAAAGTTGTCTCAATGTATCAATTGGAGTTAATTTTTTTATTATTTTGTTCATAGTTGATTGTTAATTTATATCTGTTTTGGAAAGGGAGTGAGATATGAGAGAGGTGTGAGGGGAGAACTGAGTGGAAAGGTAAAGATGAAGATATTTAGGTAAATTTAATAAAAAAAATAAATATATTAAATAATTATGAGAAGTATTTTTAATTATTGCTTTATGATTTTCATTATCTTATAATAAACTAAACTAAATTTTCATTTATTAAGTTCATATTAATTTTTTCTAAGCAGTCTAATAGGTTTGTTAAATTGTGTCACTTATATTAAACTCATTTAAATATAAATAATTAATATAGATGTTATAATATAATATGTAGCCACATTAATTGATTACGAATTATAAAACTCCTAACACGTTGTACTAAAAAATTCTATCTACGAATCTATACGATTTCATGTGATAACTTGCTACTGCTTTAAGAATAAATTTAAAACTGAAAATGAAAATAAAATAAAAAAAACAGAAATCAACACGCCCACGTTAGATTTTGTCCAAAACCTTTTCATACCAGGACGACCTGCGCATTAGGTTACGTGGAAACAATTGTTCCAAAAAAAAAAAACAATTATTCCAAAACAAAATTAACTATTTTTTTTTCTATATAAAAAAACCACGAATATTTTTTTATATCTTATAGTACATGTAATTATAATTCGATCACAGGTTGAGTTTAGTTGTTCTGTAATTTGATAATTAAAGAGGAATTGTTTTACTTGTGTAAAAGATTAAAGCATGCACAAAAATGATAAGAGCAATTGTTTCTTTGAATAATGGAAAACAAATTAAATTATTTTATGTAGCATAGAAATTTAATTTCTTCTACCAATATTTTTTTTTTTTATATTCGTTGGTTATATGGATAGAAATAGGTTGGACTATCATAGACTTTAACACAACGTGAGTCTAACTGATTAATCTAATGTAACCTTCTTATTAAGGCATATCTTAACCATGTCAAAAGTTAAACCTTATTTGAAAATATATTTAAAAGTATATTTTATAATATGTTTTAAAAAAAAAAAAAAAACTTACAATACGACTTCTGAATAAGTTTATAAGCCTAAACTTGTATATATGCTAGTGAGTTTAAGCTTTTAGACAAGCTAATAATTTTTTTAAAAGACAAACTAATAAATAAATAATCTTAGAACATTACGTTAACAATTTATAATTAATAATTTAAATAAATTGACTTATAAATTTAAAAGACTTTTTAATAATTCAAAATCTGGCTTTTGTACTTAAATAAACTTTTTAAAAAAGTCAATGTCTTAACATTTTTTAAAAGTCTATTTAACATTTTTTAAAAGTTTATTTAGTTAAAAAAATTCAATTTATCTTATTTTATAAAATAAGTTTTATCTAACATAAATTTAATCTAAGTAAATAACTAACATGTTATGAATTTAAGTAGAAATCAATTTAGATTCTTTAAATAAAAAATCAAGATCAGATTTTATGGATAAAAAACCTTGATTGAAAGAGGAGAATTCGATATAAGTAATTAATCAATTTTTTTGATAAAAATTAATCATCGACAAAATCAATAAATACTTCACAATAATATCATGATAAAAAAAATGTAAATATGATAATAAAACATTTCACAAATGACCTAATTAATTTTCACTTTTATATAATTATAAAGAACATTCAAATTTCAATATGGATAACTTAAGTAAATTTTGTGTTTGAGCTTTTTTTCTAGAAAAATTATAATAAAGAGAATTAGTTCCACCATATTATAAATATTTTTAATTTTAAACGATATTACATCATATAAAAAAATAATTTTTCTTTATCAAGAAACATTAGAATTACATATTCACATCTCTTAGATTGAAATATATTATATAATTCATTTAGCTTAGGGTTTGGATGGTGTGGTTGTGAGTTTTTTATTTTTGCTTTTTAAATACAAATTTTAAAAACAAAATTCATTTGATAAAAATGAAATTGAAACAGTTTTTAACACGATTTCAAAACATTTTAATATTCATTTTCAAAATCAAGAAGAAAGATTTATGAATTTAGTTTTTAGTTTTCAAAACACACTTTCCACGATGGTCTTTCCTATTGTTGTCATCATCATTGACACTAACACCATTATCACCGACACTATCACTATGACTAGTATTGTTTTCACTATTATCAGCAACGCCACCACTAGCAACACCATTACTACTACCATTAACATTATTACTATAACCATTATCATCATCATTAGTGTTACCATCGCCATTGTCACCACCATTTGCATTGTCATTGTCGTCAGTACCATCAACATCATTGGTATCGCTATTACTATTGTCATCATTAATGTTTTCGTTGTCTCTACCTCACAAACTTACCTTTAAACTAATTATTTTAATATGATATGAAACATCCAAAATAAATTTATTTCAAAACTAAAAGTTAGAGAAAAAAACTAAAACTAAAAATTAAAATAATTAAATTATTTTATTTATCTTCAATCTGCAACAAATTTTAAAAACTAAAAACAAAAAAAAACTAAACCTAAAAACTCAAAAATAAAGCTGATTTTTATTTTTAAAAATTTCAAAACTAAAATAGAAAAACCACTCCAAACTTGTCTTAATAAAAATTTGTCTAAAAAATAAATATTTATAATTTATCCACTTATCCTTCACTCAGTAGGTGTCCTAAAAAATGATTTTCCAGTAGAAAATTATTCTTTAATATAAATTTACACTTTTACAAAAAAATGAAAACGATAAAATTTGTGATGCATTTTCATTTATTAAAGAAGTAGAAGGAATATCTTAAAGTAAGAAAAATATAATATTTAAATATCCTAATATAAGAAATTGTAAAAGATATTTTAATCATAACATCATTCTTAAAGAAAAATTTAAAAATATAATAATATTATATATTTGTATTTATGAAAAAATAATATAATACTTGTATTTAATAAGAAATATTAGTGTATATGATATTTTAATAATACAGTTGAGAGACATGGTGGATGGTTTTAGTACCAATTGACAATAACCGTGGGAGAATCTCATCACAAAAGCTAGTTATTGTAGTTGGAGAGTCCAAGCTTTACAAATCCCACATTGAAATCTCATACTTTCGATGTGGGACTCAAGTCCTATCTTAAAAATCTCTTATCAACAAGGTGTATGTCACGAGACATAAAAGAAATTAGGATTAGTTAGGAATTTGAGTTTAAATTTATTATTGAATTTAAATAAAATAAATAGATAATGGATTTTTAATAGTTTGTTAGGATAGAGATACCATATATTAGATATTTGAAAAGAAAGAGATAAGGAATTGTTGTTAAGATAAAGATAAGAAATTTTAGATAGGAATATCTTGTTATAGAAGGTGAATAAATAGAGATTTAAAAAAAAAAAAAAAAGGAGAGGGGAAGGGTGGGAGAGAAAACCAATTTAAAAATAGAGTTGTGATTTCTCAAATATATGAGATGTATTTATTATTTTAGTTTCTTATTATTTCCAATTAAATAAAAAACTATTATTTTCTCTTCAACAATTTTGTTTTAATTTTATCATATACATATAATTTATTCTAAATGATATCTATCTTAATAAAATCATATAATTTTTTTTGGCTATAACTAAGGCAAGTTGGCCTAATTATAGAATTTCATATTATTTTATGAGAATTTGTGTCACACCTTTTTTTTATTTACTTTTGATAATTAAGAAATTATATTAAGATAACTTTAGCGCAAGTAAAATTTAAAATTCTAACTTGTCAGGGGAATTATAATTTGACATAACATATTGATTCACATAATTTTATTTCGGGTTTTCTCAACTTAACTATACAAGGTAGTCAAAGTAATAAGTAAACTTATTATTACATCATTATAATGTTTCGAGTAACCAAACAAAATATTCTTATATTCACTCTTTAGTATTTATTTGATATAATCAAATCCTTTAGAAGGATTTTCTTCTTCTATAGAGTCTTCTCTCTTGTCTGGATCATTGGCTTGAACTAATCTCATGGAGGACTGTAGGGATTGAGGAGTCTGACGTCGTCTTCGCATGGCTGGAACACCAACGAATCTACGTGGCAGAGTTTGAGATAAGATCACTGGTAAATCTACATGATGAAATGTCATGGGACTACGATATTAGCAGGTCTGAACGCAACGTATCCCACGAAGGCATCATTTCCTTGGACTCTGTCATAGGTTCATCTTCCTTTTAGAGGTATTATGGTTGAGTGAAATAATGGTTGGAATTTGTCTGCTATATGTGTCTGAAAATGTAAGTGGGTATAGAAATGAGTCATTTATCCTTGGGTAACATATACATACAAATAGAGGGTGATCTATCTAACATAGATTCTCATCTCAGTTTACACGCCTAATTAGGAATTCTACTCATTTTAAGGTCTTTCACAGCCTCCAATTCTACTAACTGTGGGAGGGCATACACGAGTGTATCATTAATATTTTAGATTTCACTATCTCAAATAGATAGTCATCAAAAATACTTACCTTCCACTAATAGTTGGAGGTATGGAATCATATTTACTTTATCAATACAATATATTTAAAATCATAACCAGTGATCATAACAATCAATAATATACGTTATATTCAATAGTAGGATAGGGGCAAAATGGTCATTTTACATTTTTCTTTTCACAATTTCTTTCTATCTTTATATTTATGTGAAAAAAGTAAGTATAGGAGGTTTTGAATCTCTACTAGTCTTTAGTTTAGAAAATTTTACTAAATAAAAGGTATTCTCCGAAATTTTCTTAAGAAAAGTATTTTTGACATTTTATAAAAATTTGTTCTTTTAAGAATTTCTTCTTCACATTTCAAATCATAATTTTTATATAGGTTCCTAATATTAATGGGAAGTATTTTAAACTATTTCCCTAAATTTCGGAGATCCAACTAGTGGTAAAAATTTATTTTATAACATAGGGGCATTTTGGTCATTTTATAAAATTTTGTCCCTTTAAGAATTTTTCCTTCACATTTTCAACTCATAACTTTTTATAGAGGTTCCTAATAATGATAGAACAGGTTTAGACTATTTTTCTTGAATTTGGAATGACCAAACAATGGTAAAATTTTATTTTCATAATTTAGGGGTATTTTGGTCATTTAGGAAATAAAGATTTATTTCTAACCATTTTTAAATTCCTAAATTGAAAAAAAAATATTCTTGATTTCTACATAAATTAGTTCTAACAAAGTTTCTCTAAATTTACTGACAAAATAGACCAAAATTTTAAATTTCTTAAGCTAAAGGGTATTTTGGTAATTTTGAAAAAGTCAAGGTTTAATTTTATTCAAACCTTTGAAAATTTGTAAAAATATTTCTACCGAGGAACGTAGTTACCTTCTACTTTGTTTCAAATTTCTAAATAGGTAAAAATCATAGAGAAATTTTCAAAATTTTAACTAGGGATATTTTGGTAATTTTTCTCTATTAGGGGTAAAATGGTCATTTTGACTTTGTCTTCATCTTCTTCCTTTCTCAAAACACTGGTTTTGGTTTGAAACCAATTTCAAAATTTCAATTCTTCCCTTTTCTGTCTTATGGGATGAGAACATACTAATTTTGATTAACTTTTCAACAAAAATTTGATATCTGTGAACCTATATTTGTCTATATTGGCCATGTTTTCGTTTTGAACAGTGAAAAACTCAAGCTTCAAGCTCAAATTCAATTTATGATCTTCTTTCATTTATTTTGAAAATGTTTCATTAAGAAAAATTTGAAGTACCTAACTTAATCAATTTCTACCTAAAATTAGCTCAAACTTTAACAAATAGAGGATATCGAAGTTCTGATTTCTCAAAATTTGAATTTTTCTAACTCAGATCCGTTCTTGGAGAATTACTAAGTTTTAGAGCATCAAAATTTCCAAAAATCAAATTAAAATAGTTTAGAATGATTCCACTATCCAAATTCAAAGAAAAGATAACTCCTCCTACTTGGAGTTGAGTTTTCTGGCGAAGCTCTAGCAACGCTACTAACTTGTGATTCTTTGGATGATTCCTCAAGTTTCTTTGACAGAATCGAAGCATGAACGTTTCCTAAGCTTTTTGGATGAGAATGAGGCAATGAGGGTGAGGATTTAAGGAGAATTTTGATGAAAGGATCGTGGTACCTCCTTCCTTGATTTCGAATCCAACTTCGTTTTTATACCTTTTGGTATGAATAGTTTATCAGTCTGGGCATGGATGTTCTTGTTTGGGCTAGTGGATTTATGTTCTTAATTTCCTAACGCAGATATTGGTAGGAATTGATTGAAACTTTAGCATGGGCTGCCTTTCTTCGTGCTTAAGCATTTGCAGGTTATGGGCAAGTAGTCTGGTGCAGGAGTAGGGTGACAAAAGCGTAGGACAGCGTCGCAGGAGGAAGGTGCTCGAGATTGAAGTTGAATGAGCAACTTCGATGGCGACAACATGTTTTTAATGTTAGCTTAAGTAGATTTTTATTCGTAAAAATAATAGCAATGGGCCTAGCCATCAAATGACAACCCCTGCATTCTAAAAATCTTTCGACCCCGTGTTCTTGCCTTCTAACCCGTCCTCAGCCTTTTTGTGCATTTCACATTTTTAATCTTTATTTAACCACGTGCCTACATCTTTTATGTTTCGTGGGCCATTACTTGTTATTTGAAAACGGGTAGCCTAGTTGGCTAGGCTCTGCTCCTTCTCTCCTTTACTTCTAGGACCAGGGTTCAAATCCTTGTCCGTTTTTCCAAACTTCCTCTCTTTTCTTCTCTTCTTTTATTTTTCTTTTCTTTCTTTTTCTTCTAATTTTCTATTTTAATTTTAATAATTTTATTTTAAATTTCTCAATTCTTCAAAAATTCCTAAAAACTTAATTATATTTTTCTTATATTGATTAAATTTTATTTTCCCAATTATTTATTTTATTTGATAAATATTTATTTATTTTATTAAAAGTATATCTTATTCATTTTAAATTTCTAAAAATTGATCTATCTTATATTTTTTTATTTTGTATTTAATATAGGTATTCATTTTAAATTTTTAAAGATATAATAAAATGAAATATTTATTATATTTTTTTATTTATATATTTAATATAGGTATTACATCACTACTGTTACTTGAAAAAACAAATTTCAATAGGTTTGATGTTTTCTAAGAAATTTTCTCAATTAAAAATATAATAAATTATCCTCCTCAGTTTTAATATGATTATTTTTAATATGTTACTAAATATTTTAAAAATTATTTTATTAACATGCATGTGTTCTTTTTTTATATAAACACTAAATACAAATATAAAATAATATATAATTTAATTGAACTCGTTCATCACATAGATTTAAAATCTAGTTATTAATTTATAAACTACTTTTATTAATATGGTAGATTGATTAAAATAAGTGTGTTTGGTACGTGAGAGTGTAAGGGAGTTTCACAATTGTTATAGCAAAAATGAGACAAAAAGAGAATAAGAGAGAAAGTGCAACGATGCTAATGACAAGAATAAAATGAAATAAAAATATTAAAAGTAAAATGACATTGAGGATAATTCTTAGTGATGGAGATAAATTGAGAATGAGAGTGAGAGTGAGAAGGTTGAGGGAGAAAAGAAACATGAGATAAAGAGCTTTTTGATACATGTAGTTAGACTTAGGGTTGACTTGGTTGATGGTTGATGTCAAAACTAATATTATTATAAACATTTATTATGTTATTAAGGTTAATAACGTTATGGTTAATTTCTTTGAGGTTATTAACATTTATGTTCAATTCTAAATGTAAAAAAAACTTTTAATTATAATCACAACTCTTTAGTGAGTTTTATATGTAGATAAACTAATCAAATCACTTACATACTTATAAGGACGTCTAGATCTTTGCTAGTCCACAATGTTTCTAATTTATCCCAAATTGTATTTATGCATTTATTATGAATGAAATAATGAGTTTCTTTTTTAAAAAAAAGAAACTTTATCTTTTTTATTTCTAGTAGTGATACTTTTTTTCATTCACACTTGACACTTTTAATAAATGATATCACATTATATCTTATGTAAGAAATGTCAGTAATACACTATTTTAAACACACTTTCTACTATTGGATTAATTTTTAAAATTTGATAAATCTCAAATTTTATTTAATTAATCTCTCTTAATTTTATCATTTTTATTAAATTTTAATCATTTACAAAGTGTGTCAAAAAGAGTGTAACAATGTATTGTTAACACTTCTCTATCTTATGTAGCACTTAGTGTGCGACATTTACATTTTCATTATTATTAATGGACATCAATTAACATTAGGATAATCATGTCTAACAAATTGAAGATTAATGAGCTTTAAGAATAATTTCATTCTTTCTTTTAGACATTAAACTAACCAGGCTCAAAATTTTTATAATGATGATTCAGAAATTAATGAAAATGATGTGGAGCATGTAGAGTTTTTGTTGCAATGGTTGTCAAGGTTCGTATCCTATTACATTACATAAAGTCATTTTAGAAAGTGGAACATGATTAGGGATTTCAATTTATTGAACAACAAAATCAAAATTGCATTAGCATGGTGTTTGTAGTTGATTTTTGTAAAGAAACATTATTAATTAAATTCTTCCACAAAATAATTTTAAATCGCAAACAAAAAAATGTTTAAAAGGGATTTAAAATTATTGCGATTTGTAAATTCTTTTTTATTAAACTACCAGCCTACGAATGACTTTCAATAAGTGTGTTGTGAAATAATATGTTGAGAGTTTTAATGTTGATTTTGTATATGAATATGATGTTCTCAAGTAGTTTTGGTTATCAATAACTAATTAGTATGAAAGAAAAAAGAAAAAATGTTCACAAAGATAATTCTTACATAAGTCTAAAAAAATGATTTTGAGAAGAAATGAGGATTGGATGAAAGTAAAGTTTAGAAAAAAAAAATAGAGAAAGAATAAGAGAAAAACATTAAAATTGATCAAAAGAAAGAAGATAAATTGTTCACAAAACTTAGATTTATAACATATATTTTGTTCGCAAAATTATATTAGGTAGTCTTTGATTATTCAATGAATATGATTTAGTCAAGATTTTAATATGAATGTTTGAATCAAGTATTGAACATATTTTAACTAACCTATTTATAAAGTATTCAACCAATGATTAAATTTTACAATAATTTGATACATATATATAATTATGAAAGTTGTCTTAACTTACCATGATATTAAAAGAAGAAAAAAAGCTAAACATAACTACTTAATTTTGAGATTTTATAGCGTCTTATAGGTAGTGACAGATGCAAATCCAATACTAAAATCAATTTAGCATTCACTTTATCATTGACCAACTAAAAAATATAATGTTTTTGTGGTGAGTTCAAAAGATGACAATGAGAATGACATCTTTGTCAAAGTAAGTGGCATTTCCCACCTTACATGTTAGAATTGTCGAGTTTTAAATAATAAATTAGAGTGAGATATGTACGAAATACACAATGTATGGACTTTTATTGAGTTAACACATGCAGACTCATTGGGTCCTTAATAGCTCAAAGAGAATTAAAAACAATCATAAATATAAGCAAAAACTGTAGCACACTATCCAAATGGTAAGATTTTTACTTGAAAGCGTATGAGATGCCTTTTTATTTTTTGTGAAAAGGAGGATATTTTCAATCCAATATTTGAGTGAATCTAAACCAAGTCATTCCTCTAACAATCTCAAGTGTGTATCACTGGGTTGCTTAAATGCCAGGTTTTGACTCAAGATTTAAACTGGAATAGTTTCTTATTAATTAATCGCAATTACACTTTTTCTTCTTTTTCATTCAATTTTTGTAAATACAAAGTAATCCCTCTCTCTCTTTTTTCCCTTATAATGAGCTCTAGCTCACTTTGTCTTTGTAATTTGTAAATTTAAAAGCATACATACTCTGTTAATTAAAACATAATAACCTAATTGAACGGCTGATGATAGGGCCTCGATTTCAAAGTGGGCTGCAATTGTTTCAACCCGAGACAATTAAGCTTTAGCTTTGGGTTTCAATATCCCTTTTTATATTAAGCAATTAGATGGTAGGACTATCTCGAATGGCTTAATATTTTTATTTGAGTAATGTTACATTTTTTTACAATTTTTTATTATTCTATATATAAAATGTAAATATACTTAAGATCTTCAAAGTATTAAACATATTTAATATTTATCCTGCACAAAATCCCATCTCTCTTCCTTTTTATCTATTTTCAAGATTTTTATATAGAAATTAAAAATGAAATATATTTTTTTAATAAAATTATTATAATTTTTTTACTCTATAATAAATACATGTATAAATTAATTAAAATTCAATAAAAAAAGAACATGACTGATTTAAAAAATAATTAATATTATTTTAAACTTTAAAAATAATAAATAAATAAAAACTAAACTTTTAAAAAAATTCAATTATTAAAAAGTTACGGAGGATAAAAACGAACAGAGAGAATAAAAAGATTAATAAAAAAAATATTGTAGGAAGATTTAAATTATTTTTGCATTCAGTGCAAGAGGATTCAACAAAGCTCGAAATAATATATATTTAAAATATTACAATAAAGGAATGTATGGACCTAAATAATCTGGATTAGTCTGTATATGTATGTGTCGACCATATATGAGATTCTCGTCGTACACGTCCAAATCAACTTTTAAGTTAACACAATGGAAATAAGTTTTAGTGTTACATTTCTTATAGAAAAAAAAATGTATTCAGGACTGTGATGTAATAAAGATTAATCCTTATAGTACTATAAATGCGCCTCATATCTTTAAATAAATAAAGAAAGAAAGCGTGCTTCATATCTGAAAAGGCTAAATCTAGGTAAGAAAAAGACAAAAATAGTTTTTGCCTAAAAATGCAAAAGGAAACAGAGCATAAAAGTTAAGCTTTTTTTTTTTTTTTTAATTTTAAATTCTGTGACAACAATATTCCTCAATTCTCATACTTTGCTATTAAAGAATAATATTGTAATTTCGTTAAACTCCGATTAATTTATTCAAAATTTTCACTTGAGAAATTTTGCAACCTTTGGTTTTCTCAAAAGAAAAATGACAGCTCGTACATATCTATTTTTTTTAAGACAACAATTATTTTTTATAAAAACAACATTATTCGAATTAAATAAAATTATTATAAATAACAGTTCAGTTATCATTATTTTGGTTTTTAATTAATTTATTATATAAACATCAAATTATCATATGTCATTCATACTTACACAGTCAATTATTATATAAATGGATAATATATCATTAGATACAAACATTAACTTTAATAAAAATAATTTAACATCAGGACTAATATAATAAACAAATTATATTTTTAGAGGTTTTTTAAAATTTTAATAGTTTTAGAAATTAAAATTTTAATATAAATTACATTTCATTTAGAGGGTAGGGGGGTAGCTAGGGATGCATATACCAACTGTCATTTCTGGTGGAAGTTGCTATTTTGTACCAAACGCAGTGTCAAGTCTAAAAAAAAAAAAGAAAAATCAGTTGAAGAGATATTTATATGACTAAGATCCTATCATAGTCTCATGCATCCAATTAGAAAATAGAAATGAAAAAATGTGAGAGATATAAATTTGGTTATGGTTATGGGTCTTAGCAACTAGCAATCAGTGAAAGTGTGAACAGAATGAGAAAGGGTTGAAGAGGTGTGATTTTTGTACCAGTGGTCCCCCTGAGAGTCTAAAAAAATTTATCAAACCCCTAAGCTCACGTGTAGGGTTCAATGCACTTACGGACCGTAATAATGTAAAAAATCATCATTAGCAGTGCAGGGATTGGTATTATGCGAAATCATTATAAATGACCTCAGAAAAAGAAGTAATGGAAGGATAGATAGACTTCAAGGGTTTGAAATATTGATGAAATCATGCCATTTGGCCTTTGTCTGGTTAAATGCCTAACCTTCTTTGCCTTTCTTTCCCTTTAGTTTCTTCCAAAATTCATTACTCTTTTTGGTGGGTCACCTTCAGATCTTTCTCTTGCCAATAGTATCACAGGCTCACCCATGGTGAGCAGATATAACTAAGGGATGAAATTTCAAAGTCTTTCACGTGTGTTGGTCCTTGATGCTCCACAAATCAGTTACTTTGCTTCTCACTGGGTGATGCAATCATCTCCTACTCTTTTTCTCTTTCAATTCTCTCTTTTTTTTTCTTTTTTTTTTTTTTCCTTTTGGTAAAAATAAAGATGGGTCATTACCACGCTGCATAATTGTAATTATAGACAAGGTATATGATGATGGGTATTCATGAGTGCCAGTTATTTCTGTGGCCATGCAAACATAAAAAAATAAAATGAAAATCTTTACCACTGTCATACACATTTATGAAAAAACTAACCACCCCTTAAATCATGAAGGCCCAAAATTTGAATAAATTATTAAATGGGGAGTGACTCAATTTTTTGCAGGGGAAAAGCAAAATGGCTATTCAAGAAGGGGTTAACTAGGGGAAGAGAACCATTATTGTTGGGCCTTTGCCATCATTGTTTGATTCTGACGAGATTTATAACACCCTTTTATTAGATTCATACACGCATTTACGCCAATTTACTGCCTATGTGTTTTGTGCTTATGGCATGTTGGGAGATAGAGAGAGATACCCTTTTGCTTCCCTATTCTTGTTTGTTTGACTCTGCCATTATTATTATTATTATTATTATTATTAAGTGAAGTTGAATGGCATATGGGTTGTTGACCAAAGCACATGTTAGGGTAGTGAAGATGTTTGAACATATGATGGGGTAGGAACTCATGAGGCTACAACTTTGGTTGAGCAGAGGAAGCCTTAGCCGCAGCTACATCGCCGTTATAAAAAAGGGACATGGGACAAACAGCTGGTGTAGTGATTCATTTGCAGAAAAGGCACATACAAACTCAATTATGGAGTCACCAATTACTACTACAATTTTTTGCCAAACTTTTACTCTCATCCAATTTGCCTAACTAAACTATGCACAGCACTAGGAAGTGACTAGCTACCACTACTCTTCTTTGTTACATTTTTTTGGTGAAGGGTACAAAGCAACAAAATTTATAACTCATAATAGATAATCAATATTAAAACAAATTTCTCTCTCTCTCATTTTAATTGTTGTGTAAAAAAATTATTTTAAAATAATTATCATTTTAATTTTATAATATATTAATATTAATTTTTTTTATATCTTTAATATATTTTTTAATATTATTATTATTTTATATTGTATTCAATAAAATTATTTAAGATTAAAGTTAATTTAATAAAATTGTTATTCTCTTTTATCTATTAAATATTTTTTTTATTTATGAAAAAAAAATTTAAGACGATAATTAAACTGAAATGAAGAAAGTAAATAAAAAATAATTTTTTTTTCTAAGTAAAAGTTTAAAAGAGTTGAGTTTCAAATATTTATTAAGATTAACGAAAGTCTTTTAGTTCAAAAAGTGCATGTATTTTCTACTTAATAACAAAATCTTCTTATCAACAAAGAAATTCAAACTTCTTGTATCTTTATGAAATATAAAGCATATTTTTACTAATTAGATAAAAATTTTACAAAAGTTATTGGTTTAAGTGTTCATTTGAATTTAAAATTAGAGTTTCTCATAACATCTTGATTAAAAATATATATTTTTAATATAAAATGTTCTCAAAAGTTTTTTCAGCTTGTATATAAAGTGAGCCAAAGTTGTATAAATTGTGTCTAAGGTTAAATCACAAAAGTTTCTAGTTAAAGTGATATTAATTATTTTGACTTAATTATACTTTTTCTTTTATATTTGTATTATTTTTGTCATCAAAATATAAAATTTGTACACTTTATCATCTATTTTTTATTTTATTTTTTACATTTTTCTACCTAATTTTGAAAACTTCATGCATTTTGCAAATCAATTTTTTTAAAAAAAGTAATGTTTAATTATAATATCAGAATAAAATATTAAAAATTGAGTAACAAAATATATAATTTTTAAAAAAATGGTGATAACATATACAAATTTCATAATTTAATAATAAAATTTACAAAAATATAAAAACTAGATGATAAAAAATACAATTAAGTTCAATATTTTTTTTAAGAATCGTTTCATTCCTAAATTAAATAAATCTTCAACAATTTGATAAAATTAAACTTCATGAACTATGCTTTTCCTAAGATACTCCACATTAATTAAGATCATGGAAAGAATATTATTTGTATGTTTCAAATATTTATCTTATTTTGAGCTAATTTTTGTAAGTGGATTATACTTTATTTTTAGGCTAGATTACTTAGTCTCTGAATTATTTGAAAATCTTAAAATAGATTCTTGAATTAATTTTTTTAATTGATTCTTTGACCATATAATTTTTTTTAATTGAATCCCTAAAGCTTTTAAAACTGTTATAAATTTTTATTTTTTTACTATTTCAAATCGTCATGAAATAATCCAAAAAATATAGTTTTTTTAAGTTTAGAGATCTAATTATTATCTTTTTGGTTTAAGAGCTTACTTAAATTTTTTAAAATAATTTAGAAACTAATTAAGTAATTTAATCTTATTTTTAATATGGTATATAACAAAACTTAGACTTAATGTTGGGTCATCAATATCAAGTCCTCTAAACTTTAGGTTTAATATATGGTATATCCGACCTTTTATATATATATATATATATATTAAGATGTCTCATACTAAATAAGAATACAAATAATTTTTTTTATAAATCTTGAACTAGTTTTGAAATTAAATTGGCCTGGTCTTTTTTTAATAGCTTCAAACATTTTTCTTTTGGAAATGTATATTGATCAATATATTTTATTATATTGGCCTGGTCTTTTTTTAATAGCTTCAAACATTTTTCTTTTGGAAATGTATATTGATCAATATATTTTATTATGAATACTCAAGATTCCAACAATATAAAATATCATGCGAATTTTTAAATAAAAAAAACTACATGAATTATTTATATAAATTTAGAGGTCTATTTTATGTAAAATTGAGATAAATAATATTAGTTATTAGATTTTATTATAAATTATCAAAATTAAAATACACAAATCATATAATTTTTTAAAAATTACATTACTTTTTTAAAGCGATATATTGACTTTAAATATTGAATATATATAATGATATGACTTAAATCTATTTATCTTACTCTCATATAAAATTAATTTTCTCACTAAAAATGTCCCTATTATGTGTAATTGAGTTTCTCCAAGATGAATAGATGATGGGTCAAGTTATACATGTCTCACTACGTTCTTTTTTATGCCTACTTTGTCTCATTACTTTGTTAAAGTGTAGTAGTTTTCTTGTTTTTTCTGAATAATAAAAAAATTATCATGTGTACAAGAAGAAGAAAAAAACCCGGAGATTTCTAGCATTTTATTATATATACTTAAAACTGATAAAATAATAATATTATAGTATATTTCATAAAAGATATATCTAATCTTAAATAAATAAAACGCAGATGAAATTTGATTGACTTTATAGAGAGAGAAAGTTATGAGAAACAAAATAATTGAAAGCTGGCCCTGTTTCTCTTCCAGTATTTGAACAAAATGTTATGGATTTTACTTGTTAGTACGAAATAAATGAGAGTACAAATGATGCACCAATAACAATTTCCATTTATAATTGCATCTCATTTCACTTTGTAATGGCTATGAAATGAGAGTACAAATGATATACCAATAACAATTTCCATTTATAATTTGCATCTCATTCCACTTTTTAATCATAATAATTTTGGTCATGTTCTCCATTGAGCATTTACAAACTGTATTCGTAAGGAATTTGTGGGAAAAAAAAAATTCAAACTAAATCACAGTGCTAAAACGTTATTTATGGAACTTTAATTGTGAAATACGTTTTTTTTATTTAAATTGTCTCATTGATATTAGAACTGACTTCATACATATTATTACAAATTCCACCGTCACTTGGCCGACTCCAGTGATTAATTGGGAAATACGTTTCACTTAGCATTAATGCGTTTTTCCTTTTTTCGTAACTTTTTTTTTTTAACGTTAATGCATCTTCCTTTTATAAATATGAGATTACTTAACAATATATTTTGAGAAAATAGTTTCAGAATATAAAATAATTTTATACTATTATTTAATTATATAATAAATTTATTAATTTTTATAATAATTATTTTAAAAGTTATATCAACATTAATTTTTAATTAATTAATATTATAATATTTTTATACTGATAATATATAAGTATTAAAATATTAAACATAACTCATAAGTTAGTTATTTAAAAATTTAATACATGATAATTTATTATCATAAACAGTGTTAAAATTTAACTCATAACTAGTTTATGATCTGTTTTCTCAATCTTTTATAAGGTACTCTTGTTATCAGATAAGTTTATATAAAAATAGGAAATGGAGACAAATTATTTGGTATAGTTTTTTACAAAATTTATCTAATAATTAAAAAGATCGTGTGATGTTTCTAACATTTTTCTCAACTAGTAAGATTTTTATGTAATGTATGGAGATTTTAAATTTTAAGTCAATTTTAAGATATAAAATATATAAGTATTCATTTGATGTTTAAAATTATAATTTGACCTACTAACTCTATTTTTTATGTTTGTATGTTCTTTTAGAACTAGATCACAAACTTAAGAACAATTTTATATAATTACAAAGTAATTTATTTGAGTCATTTTGAATTTAACCAACACTAAAATAATTTTAATTTCTCACTTTTATATTGTGTATTATTTTCCTTATTTTTGTTACCATCACCTTATTATTGTCATTGTTAGCATAAATGTCACTACTATTATCACCTTATTATTTAAAGTTGAGCAGATTAAATTTTAAATCAGAATGTAATTAAAATATATCTAAAAGTTAATGTCAATTACATGTTTTACATTGAGACCCATGTATCGTGCGAAAAAAAATCTTTTCTTTACAGAAAAGAAAAGAGAAATTACTTTTTTTAAAAGAATGAATAGATATTTTTATTTACTAAAAATATTATGTTGAGTATATAAAATAGTTATAGATAATAAAATATTTGTTCTGAATATTTAACATAAGTAATCCAGGAGAGAAATTGTAGTTGAAAACAAAGAGACTTGTATAACAGTTAAGGGGCAAAGGGTAATTTGAGAAAGAGGTAGCTCATTGGTTGAATCCCCATAATTAGACAAGATAGATTGATGCATGCAAAGTCCTAAACAGAGAGAGATTATTAGGTATTTTGAAATTTAAAAAATAATAATAATATATGATGTAAAGATTAATTGACAGTATCAAAGAAAGGTTGAGAAGTTATATATATGAAGATTGATTTGAATCATAAATCAAATAGGGATTGATAATAATTTCTGTAAAACAGGGGATTGAAAGGGGGAACTTGAAGGGGGGGGACACCAATGAATTGGTTGACAACTTCAGTGACATATAAGTAAAATAGACACATCCAAAATACCATCTGTCAACCATGATCTTTCACGTTTCTACCACTCATAACCCACGAGGGAATTGGAGGCTGGCTGGCCCAAACTCTCATCCAACCCTCTATTACTCCCCCCAACAATTATTTCAACCTCAGTTTGGCAACAAAAACACTGCTTTACTTAACATACTACTATATACCTTTCCTCATAATTATTATCATTATAATAACGTAAAACAAAATACCATCAATGCTTTTAATTAGCTCATATAAGTAACAGGGTAATAAGTGTGAATGGATTCTTATTAGGAGTAACAATTGATTCTCAAATAGAACTTGTGGTACTAATGACAATGCATAACCCCCTCCCCATCCTTTTCTTTTTTTTCCCCTTTTTGTGGAACCTTTTTCATGATTTCACATTTAGTTTGTTGAAAAGTTAAAGCACTCTCCCACCCATATAAAAACAAAGAAAAATAATTAATTCATTAGCCAAGGCAACCCATTTTGGCATCTCATACACATAAATGAACAAAATTTGGTGTTTCCACTCAAATGTAAAATGAAAGATATTCGTTAAATATTATGGGAATCCATGATGATGATGATGAAGAAGAAAGAATTAAACACAAGTAGCTAGCTAAGTAAGTGCCGTGTAGTGGAGACAAGTCCACAAACAAGTGGCAGTCTCTTCATCTCTCTCAGGTCTCAATGCACAAAAATCGCCATTTTCAACAAAAGAAGGAATAACATTACGGCAACCAGAATGATTACGGCCAACACTTCCCAACACATGAAAATTACAAAAATGAAAGTGTAAATTATGGAGACCTAAAAATAGAAGAACCGCAGCATAAATAAAACAAAAGAGTAATTGATGATAGGGGAGAGGGGGTGAGGAAGGGTGCTGATGGTGGTTTTGGACCCAATCCAAACCATCATTGCATATCTTGGGACGGCCTAGCCCATCATCATTTTACAAACCCTAACTGAAAGCCCCCATTATTATTCCTCTCCTGTCCATTTTGTTCATTTTTTATTCCCACTGTACCCTCCACCACACAACCATTGTTCTTGCATACACAACAATCCCATCCCATCAAGTTCTTTAGAAATTAATTGGTGCCATATGCTGATCATTTATTCATACACAACAGATAGATCAAATTCTTAAATTTTATTTTTCATTCTCAATCAGTCTTTAATGCTATTCGATAAGATGTCAATGACATGTTAAACTATAATGTATACACGAGACATAAAAACCATAACTAATAACTTGTGAAAATTGAACACGATACTTAATCATAACATTTGTCATCCTTAAATGTTGGAGGGAGTTTTTCTCTATCAGATTGAATTTTAATAACGTGAAAGAAAGAAAGAATCAAACTTATATATATATATATAAAGAAAATGAAAGTTAACTCTATATCCTTTAACTGCTTAGGTGAATCCTAACCAACAATGGCATGTTAAATTTGATTAAAATATGGAGGAACGTACCCTTGAAATAAATAGAAAAGCAAAATGAAAGCTAAACCATCATCATTCGCATGACGCCATAAGCATCATCATAGAAGCGAAACATAAAATCTTTTAGGCTACTAACCGGCCGCCTTCCATGCTTACACATGCATGATTGTTGTGTCAGAGAGAGGAGGGGCACGTCCCCCCACCCTTTCTCCTTTTTTTTTCATCCTTTGTGTCTCTCTCTTTCTTGTTTTTTTTCCTCTATAAATTAACACCCTTTGTTCCCTTTGTCCCTCACTTCCTCTTCCCTAAACTCTCTCCCTTTTCACACTGCTACTCCTTCCACAATCCAGACTCTGCTTCCTCCACCAAAGTCTCCTAAACCAAACCAACCTCCTTCAAAAGGTGATCTTTTTCGAAAAGTTCAAGAGAGAAAGATAAGAGGACCCCACCTCTCTCTCTCACACGCGCGCACACACAAACACATACAAAACTATGTTTTTGTTTTGTTTTTCTTGTTACTTTCACAAATAAATGTAGGCATGGTATTGGTAAAGTTAGTGTTTTTGGTTTAGAATTTAGATATCTGAGTCCAAATCACCTGTACTCTTCGTTGCTTCTTCTAACTTAAGGCTTCACATAGTTTGAGGTATCTTAGTTTCACTCCACCTTGTTTTGTGGAAGGAATGTTTTTTGCCTATCAAACCTTTTTCTCTTTAGGTTCTGTTTCATTTATTTTATTTTATCTCTCATTTTATATTATTAGATTTTATAAATGTGAAAAGAAAACCACGCCTCAATGTTTTCTTTGTCTTTCTCTAGCCATAGCCTTCCATTAAGTTATTTATTTATTTGTTTTTTACATTTTACTTTTGGCAACTTTTGGCACTAGCGTGGATATTAAAACCCTTTTGGAATGCCTCTTATGTGTGCTTGGAACACCAAGAACTGTGTTTTTGCATAGACATACAAACACACAGAAGATCTTGGTGTACGAAGCTTGTCTCTTTTACGTAGGACCTTTATCCTTTTCTTCCCTCTTGGGATAGCCGAAAGAAGCCATCTTCTTTTTCTGCTTTCAAGTCAGTGCAGGTTTGGACAACTGTTATTAACTTATTCCCCCCTGCATCATCCATCTTCTTTAGTTTTTCAGACAACCCCATATGCTCTATTTATTTGACAAGGTGGTCCAAAAGACTCAATTGTTCTGGCCTCCACCCCCTATGCCTTTTCCCTGTTGATATTGCCTTCTTCTCTTAAGTGTCATAATTATATCTACCAAAGCAATTCATAAAGCAACACATTCACTAGGAAGCTTGCATATTCCTTCTTTTTATTTTTTTCATTCAGTTATTAAGGTGGTTCTGTTTCTTTCTTGTTTTCTTGCTTTCTTTTCTTTTCTTTACTTCTCAAATCTCAATCTCAATCAATTGCATTCATGTAATATATCCCTTTGGATTCAGTTGCTTGATATATCATAGTTTGTAGAACAATTAATAACATTTTTTTTCTTGTTACAGGGTAAGTGCTGGAAATTTGGAGATTTGATTAGTAGTGATGGAGAGGTTGAACTCAAAGCTGTACCTACAGAACTGTTACATAATGAAGGAGAATGAGAGACTAAGGAAGAAGGCACAGCTTCTTAATCAAGAGAATCAGGCACTGTTGTCTGAGCTCAAACAGAAACTCTCCAAGGGGAATCAGAAAGCCAATGCTAGTCCAAATACCATTCTTGACCTGAGTCTCAGCTCAGGTGCTAGTCAAAATCCTTCTAGTTCCAACAATTAATGTGCTTAGAGATGAGAAGCATCTTGACCCCTCTAGTGACTGTAATTGTTCTTTTTTTTTCTTTTTTTTTTTTCTAATCCTTTTTGTGTAAAACCAATGTGAGCAGTGTAGTTGTAGTTTCTGTTCCATAGGACAATACTAGCAATCCTCTACCAGGGCACTATTACTTCCATTTCCATGTTTAATCATCTTTTCTTTCTTTGGGGGGTTAGATATGAATTTCTGAACTACAAGGTTGTATGGTGGTGTATCAGGTCTATCTGCTAGAAAGGAATATAAACTTATCATATGTTTAGCTCTCATTGCCACTGCTTCTGCTAGTTTGTATCTTGTTTATGAAAAAGATGATTCTTTTATCACTCTTTTTATAACACTTTCTTCATTTTTAGTCAATTTATTAAAACTACTTAGTTCAGTTTTAAATAATCATAAAAAGAGTGATTGTTAAGAGACTGTCACAAGAAAAATGTCGCTAATGAAATATTATATACTAATATAAATATATATGAACATCCCCATGAAAGAAAATGATGATAAGTGTTAATGATGTCATGCTGCAAATTTTATTTAATTCTTTTCACTTGTGCTAGTGATTAATAGTGTATTAGCTCAATTTTTAAGTGAAAAATAAGATAAAATAAAATAATATAAGTTTATGGAATAAAAATAAAACATGGATAGTGAGTCAGTCAGCATTCAAAGTGAAAAGAAATGTTACATTTTGATGTAAATTACAAAATGAATACGAAGGGTGGCAGAGATGGCTTATAGATCAGATTCTTTTTAAAAGAGATCTCCTTATCAGAAAAGAAGTAATCAAAAGATTCACGAATGGAAGTCAATGAGGATTCATTAGAATGGGAGAAGAAGAACAAAGCTAACCCAGAAAATATCAGAGCCAGGACATGACATTGTCAATGCCTCGTAGCAAACGAGTATGGTTGACTGTAACTGGGATGCAGAGAGTATTATAAAATAACTGCGTCAAATTAAGTCTTGAAAATTATTTAATTTCATACTTAAAATTATATAATTTAACAAATTTTAGTTTTAAGTAAACCTTTATCTCCTCATCTCACATCTCTTTTTTCTACTTTTTACTCATCTTAGATATACTCTACAGTTATACATCATTTATTTTTACTTTTTATAATTTAAATAATTTTTTCTTCAATCTATTGAATTTAAACATTTTATTAAATAAGTTTTATAAATAATATCACGCTCTTACATTTTGTTAACGTTAGTAATTACAACTTTTTATTATTTAATAAAAAGCACACTGCAGGGTCTACAATAAAAATTTAGCTAACAAGAATATAAGCACCTCAATTAGAGGTGGCCTAAAAGTATGCTTTGACTACTCAGATTATTTAGCTTATAGCTAGTTTATTTGATTGACATATTAGTTAATAAAATTAGAAGTATGTTTTAAATAAATTTATCTAATTATATTTTCAAATGTTACTTCAATATGAGTTCATACTTTTTTTTTTTTTTTGCTAATTTTTATCACTTATATTTTAATGAAATTATCATTTACCCTCTCTTAATTCAGAAAAAAAAAAAAATCATTCTTATCTTTACTTACTCATTTCTTTCTAACAACACTAACATCTCTATGCATTGATAAAATGGATTGAAATCTCAAACTATTCTGCATAAAATCGAGTTCACGAGTTGGCCTAATGTAAATTAAAAAAAAATTAATGGATTCACTAAAATAATAATAATAAAAATAAAAAATCACTAAAAATGAAAAACATTAAAGATTACCTAAATAACATTTTCTATTGTTCATTTATAAAAAAAAAAAAAAAAAAGAGTAAAAAAGTATCATGTCTCACGATCTTTAGTTGCCACGATAAAGCAAAATGCAAAGTTTTTCAGTCATATTTCATAGAAAATTCAAGCAACTTGTAAAACATAATCTAAGGGAATGTCATCACAATACTATACTATTAAAATACTAGGATTTATGTAACAATTTCAACAATTAAAAAGTTATTATATTATGGGTATGTTTAAATAAGTTTATTTAAAAATATTTAAAAAATATTTTTTTTATAAATTAAAATTAATTTATATATAGGATAATTTATAAAAACTTTTTGATATAATTTTTTATATGTGAAAATTTTTTATAAATTATTTTATATATAAAATATTGTTTTAATTTTTTTTCTTTTTCTAAAAATATTTCTATATAAATCAATAACTAAAATCAGTCAGTCACAGATTCAATGAGGCCAACAAATCATAAAATATTAGAAACCTGAAACCAACTACTCTCAAGTCTCCACTAATAAAAGTCCAGTTGTCCACAACCTCACTAACACAAATGAATTTCAATGTTTTAAAACACATAACAAAAAGTACACAAATCTAATTAGCCAACCCACAAACTAACCCAACAAACCAACCTGCCTCACCTCATTTTGGTGACAGAGTAAGCAGAGCAAGTCAAAATGGATTAATTGGTGAATTAAAGACTCCAACCCACCATGCAAAAACTAAAACAAAATAAATGGATTGACTCAACTTGTCTAATCCATTTTGCAACTTCTACTTTGCTGCTTTTGTTCCTAATATTAGGCTTGCACAAGGATAACATAATAAAATGTCAAATACTTATTTTAACTGTTACAATATTTTAATATTATTTAGTATTATACTATTGTATTAGTTATAGTATTTATTAAATTTATTCTAATGTTTTAAAAAAGATCTTTAAATAAAAATGATAAAAATTCAACATTAATTAAAAGCATAAAATTATAATTACCTAGTATAAAACAAAAAAATAAATTTATATGAAAAATCATCTAACATATTTTTATATCATTTTGAATTTATCAACTAGTTTAGTAATCAATCTTGTTAAACACTTCTAATTTAATAATTTTGTTTAACAACATTCACCCAATAACTTTTGATTAAAATTACTTTTAACTTTCAATTGCTTTTTTAACTTTTGATTAACTTTCAATTATTTTTGTTGAATAAACCAAGTAGCATGCAGTTTTATTTAACAAATTCTTTTTTATGAATTTGTGATGTACACATAACATTTTAAGAACATGACATCATTATTTTCAGATAGAAAAACATAAGTTCATGTTCAAACTTCTAAGAAAAAAAAATGCCAACTATCTTGCATCTCTCTCTATTCAAAATACAATGAAGAATGTCCAATCAAAATTCAAAGGGAATTCACAAATTTTCATCATGTAATCCTGCATCTAACTGAAACTGACCTCTTAAGGTCACCAAACCAGCTCAGTATGTCATTTTTGATATGGAATTAAGGACCGTGGCATGATGACTGAGATTCCCTTTGAAGACCCACAAGTCAGTCAAAATCCATAGATTTAATAAATGGTCCAAAAATGACGAAAGATACTCAAAAAATATATTATAAAACAATAAATAAATTAACCAATAGTAATGTGGAGTTCAAGTATAACAGAACCATATGGCTAAACCATGAGATGCCTCAGAGCAGGACCAACATATCTACATTTACCACTGCCCCTCTTGGATTTAACTTAGCTGTATTAAATGTTTGTTGAAATTATATTCTCTTTGTTACAGAGTATCTGCAGCCTGCAGATTCGGCCATCATAACCATATCTAAGACTATATTATGGAGTTAGGACGTGTTTGACAAAACAAAATGAAAATCAAAATGTAAATACTTTTGGCTTTTGAAAATAAAAATGATTAGCTCAAGTAGCAAATTGAAAAATTATAAGGAATCTCAATGACTCAAAGTTGACTTTGGGTATCATCTTGGGGTTTTCCATTGTCCCAAGTCACATTGCGATTGGTTTGGCTTGAACATGAATGTGTTGGTGCATTTTAAGACAAGGTTTAATTAATTATTTAGTTACTATATTTATGTTGATTTTTCGTTTTAGTCTCTAGGTTTAAAAATTTTATGTTTTAATTGTTATACATGTATATTTTTATGTTTATTAATTAATGTCTTTATTTTGTGACAATTTTATGTTGTTAAAAAACTACTAATAAAGATTAAAATATAAAAAAATTGTTTGTTTAAAAACTTAAACGTAAACTTTATATATATAAAAATTAAACAAAAAAAAAAGTTGACACAAATATAGAATCAAATGATTAATTAAACTTTGTATTGCACTTAACAGCCATTTCAGCCAAAATTAAATATATTATTAAAAAAAAAAACTGGAGAACCTTGACAATATCTGAATAAATGGGTGAGAATTTTTGGATTATATGTGAAAGTAATAATTAAAATGTTTTCAACCAACTGCCAATTTTGTAGAAAAAAATACAGTAAAACTATCATTACACCACAGAAAATGATGCGGTGTTGGTGAGTCATGCACATGCAGTATTTTTTTTTTTTTTAGTTTAATGCTTATTTGAAAAACGAAAGGTATTAAAAACTCATTTCTAAGTAAAAGTCAATACAGTAATGTTTTTTCCATGCACATGAAGAAACTTACCATTTCTGAGCTTAGGAAAAGGCTTGCATTCTCTCTGAGACTAACAAAGTACACAAAGATTTAACTCGGTAGTTGAGTAATTGAAGGACAAATATGCTACCCAACCATCACCATTTCAAACGAAAATGAGTTGCTAGCATCGTTGCTCTTCACTTTTATTGTATTATAGAAGCATTTGCATGAAAATTTTCAGATTTTTGTTTGATCTCGTCTTATAATAAGTATTTATAGTTGTTTAATTAAATTTACAATAAGTTTCATAACGGTACTTATCAAAATAAACTCGTAAACTTTTACGAAATGAACATTTTACTAAACTGTTTAATGAAACGTGTATATATTTCACACTCCCATTACCCCCTAATATTTTGGCTGCTCTACAACATAAGGTTGCTGAACCAACTGGAATTTGAGAAAACATAACACATTACATCTGATGAAAATGTTTCTAATCTTTTTTTGCAACAAGACATTAGACATTTTAATGGGAATTTCACTCCTAACACGCAAGACACGTCTCATATTATAGTAAAATATGTAATAACTACTATTTATTAAAAGAGAAAATAATTTAAATACCTCTGATATAATTTTTCTTTTATAATTTTACATTATTATTCAATCACAAATTATCATATATAATAAATTTATTAACTTTAACAATAATTATTTTAAAAAATCATATTATAATCTTGTATTAATTGATAATATAAAAATTCTTTACATTGTCAATACCTATAAATTAAAATCTTATATCAAAATTTGAAATTTTAAACATTTTATAATTTATTATGTATAGAATTTATTATAATCTTAGTTGTTAATTTATCCACCTTGATTATTACTCTATACTTCAGAGGGGCAAAATTCTTAAAAACTATACTCATGATGTTGAGACTTATGAGCCCTTCTGAAAATTTTAACTTCAAACAATTGAGTAAAACTGTGTTATTATAGAATTCATTCTTAGTTTACTATTCCTTCGCTACCAAACCCCTCCCAAAAAACTAGTAACATTTACATCTGGGGGATTCTTATCCTTTCTCTCCATGTGCAGTACCTTTGCCAACAACTGCAGTTATCTATTCTATCATTATACAATTCTGGGCCCGTCATTGGGAAAAGAAGCCACAAGAAGCCCAGGAATCCTATTATGAATGTTACACTTACAATCCCTGAAACAGAAACAGAAACAGAAACAAATGAATAAGTCCAAAACGGCATTTATATGGAAATGAATAGTATAGCCATAAGTCACCTTATCCATAGTTCCATGACAAAAAATGAGCAGACCATGAGTACAGTTAATCGTACTAACTAGCACTGTTTTTATCCCTGGCCCCCTCTTTGTTTTTTGAAAAATGAAAATCCTATGCATGCACAATATAGGTCTTATGAAGAGTGAAAGCTCCTGGGGTGCACCACAGATATTAATCTAAAACTTAATAATGGCCACAGATGCATCAGATCTATATTTCAACTCTGAACGATGCCAGAGAAACCTTGGTTAAAATAAGCATACTTTCAATCATAGATCAAACTTTTACAACTAATGATTAATCTTGATTCACTGTTAGTGTAAAATTTCAGTCAACCATGTAATGTGACATACGTACCAAACCGTAAAAAGTTAAAATTTTGATTATTGCAAGTGAAATGTCTTAGCTGCTCCAATAATGTGGCACTTTTCTTTATACTAATTGCTTAGAGTTTTACGCTGATCTCACTCAAATTTCAGCATTAACAAGTAGCAGCAATTTCAGAAAGCTAAAAATTGTAACTAAATATATAAAAATATTTCGCTAGATTATAGTTCTCCATTCTTTGCTTCATAATTTTAGTAAATAATTCATAATGAAAAAAGTTATAGAAGAATATTAATTGATGTTACAACTTATGCGTCACTAATAATTTAAAAATTCATAATTATGCCTCCTGTCAGAAGTCCAATTGAAACTAAACTTTCAAATCTATTATAACAAATGGCAGTACGTTTTTAAGCTCTAGATTATACTAGGTTGAGAATAATTCAAGAAATCAAAAAAAGAAGAAATTAAAAACAAAGAGCCTTGGAAAAGTAAATAATAGTACTATAGTCCAATAAACAACTTAACACATACCACTTCTCTGCGAATACAATACAGGCAGTCCCATATAATTACAATATATGTGCGCCACTAATGGAGGTACAAGGTGTCCTGCAAAGCATAAGCCATAAACAAATATAAAAAGCAGAAAAAGGAAAAACAGGCCACCCTAACACGTGACTATAAGCTGGCTTCTCATTAGAACTGAACTAATCCTTTAAAATAGCTTTAAGAACATATCCAATCCCCAAAAATAACTACAGCAGTACAGCTTTTAGAGAACTCAGAAAAATAAGGCTAAATGAACAGTGAAGAGAATGATACCAAGTCATAATAATGCAATATCACACTTGTATCTATGTCCTATCATTTCAACCCACAAGAGATAAACTTTCTATACACTCAAGGCAAGTGCTTCAAGTTGCATTTATCCAAAAAATCTTGGTTCAGTTCCTATAGCTTTATTTTATTTTAGTTTTTGGTCTCTATATATACCAACATTAGTTTTGATGGTTGTCTCTCAAAGAATGTGTGATGGCATGTTGTTAGTGGCAGGTACCAAAACCAAATAAATAAAACTATAGGGACTAAAAATCAAACTTTTATAGGGACCAAAGCTAAAATCAAGGTAGACTACACGGGCCAAAAGGTATTTAAACATTATAAAGAAAGTTCATTGCATCCAATAGGAACGCTGAATGTATCTAAATTTGTGTTTCAGAATCACATTCTATCATCACTGATAGAAGTCAGACTAAATATAATAAAGCCATAACGTAAAACATAACCATGGATCAAATCAAATGCCCAAACACCACATACCAGTTCGAATGAAAAGAAAAGATGCATATGACCCAAAGACAACAGTGTAGCCAAGCTGGAGACCTGTAGAAAATTCATTTTGCAGTGAGAGATTATTGTTCAACAATACTAGGCTGAAATTGTATAAATGTCCAGTGTGACTTTGATAAAACAAATTCAGGCGCTGATGAATAATATTAACATTGACCATACTTATAATCATAGCAGCCTTCACTATCCTGTAGTTTTGCTTAGTGTAAATCTCCAAGAAATGATTTAAATGTGCTGCAAACAAATAATGAAGTAAAACTTCTCATTAAGCCTTGCATTTGAAATGGACAATTATTTCTGCTTACTATTTTCTTCAATCTACAGACAAATGAAAATGGCATCTATGCTATGCGAATTATGCAATAATTTCACTAAAGTATAAAGAATTTCTTAAATTGTTTCTATGCATGTGAGAACACTGTTGAAAAGGGTGTTGCTCGTGAAAAACAGTGTGAACACTGAACAGAGTTTTCTCCACTACATTTCCTTTCTGTTTGGGTACCTGTACCCTTTACTAATTAGTAGTTAATATTTATTCATGTGTCTTGTTTAAAATATAAAGGCAGCAAGTTACTTTTGCATATACATTCTAATTAAACAAAGACAGTCAAAATATTGGCTGCTAATTCCTTAGAGTACAGAATCTACAGATACATTTATAAACATAAAAAGTACAAAAAAATCTCTTATATACATATACATGCACATGGGTGCACACGTACAGACATGCTTCTTCAACTTAAAACTATAAAATGAATTTATTATTTCCCCTTCTAAAGTCTTCCAATTCAACAACAATAATTTTATCCCACTAGGTGAGTTCGGGGCTACATGGATCACATAACACCATTGGACTTGATTAAAAACCAAATTCTCAAGGACAAAATCTTCCAAAAATTTTATATAAAATTTGCTGCTAAAAATAGAACTTCTCAAAAGCATGATGAACTTCAGTCTTCAGCTCCAATAAAAACTTGGTACAATGTCATTGTTGTACTACAATAGATGTTTGATGAATTCTCTTAAAACAATTTTGAATATTAAATGATAAAAGATTCTCATTTACATCCAACAATATAAAATTGTACTCTATAACTATAGAAATCACGTACATCTTCTAGAATTGGCATCTAAGTACTTACCTAAGCTGAAGAAAATGGGACAAAGAAGAATAACACTCTGTGTTTTAAATCCTCCACACAGAAGTAAAGGTATCATGCATGCCCTAAACACCAACTCCTCGGTAAGGGGTGCCTGTTCAGTATACCATGATAAATCATTCGCATAATGCATGTGAAACATGAAACTGAACCCATAAAACACACATCACCAAAGCTGTATTCACAATTCAGCAAACAAAACTATTTGTTTAAACTCTCATTATAAGCACAAGAGAAAAATAAGCTACACATGTAGTGGCTTATTGATAGCAAAAGCTTCAACATGCATGATGATGATGATGGTACTAACCACAACATAGTTTCGCCACACCAAAATATTTGATGAAATTGAACATAACCAGTCAAGAAACCTCTGTAAGGCATATTTGCAGGAATCAAGGGAAAGGGCAGCCCCAGAACTTGTGTGTTGCCTCCAAGAAGCCAGCAACAGAAGACACTTTAGGAACATAGACCCAGCATACATTAGAGAGGTCAAGCAAAGAGGAAGAACCACAGCCTGCCACTATTTCATACAGAAAACCATGTTTCAGCAAGAAAATTCAACAATGAGTGACCCAGTTGCCTAATCGGCGTATATGACAAGAAATATAACTTGACATCAGCAATGAGTGAACCTGTGAATTTGATACACATTACTCACAATATGGTCCCTCCGGATGCCAAATACACCAAAAATGTGGCGCAGTTCCTTAGTTTCCACCTGCCCACATAGTAAAATAATGCCATGATATGAATGATCACAAGAGCAAACTCTGGCATTGTGATTATTTAAGCCAACTTTTACAAAAAGGGACTACAAATTCCTCACCTATTTCATAATAATAATAAGACAAAACCTAGATGCATTTCGGTACTCTTTAATTAAAACTGAAATTTCACCTCGTGAACCCGTATAATAGAGATTTTCACTAAAAATATTAAAATTATAAAAGTGAAACTGTAATTCTAACTGAAATTTCTCCTCGTGAATCCGTATAATAGAGATTTTCACTAAAAATATTAAAATTATAAAAGTGAAACTGTAATTCTAATAGGAAAACACCAAATTATCTAAACAAATGCATGCAAGTTATTTTTTTCCAACCATTATTTTCCTTCATAAACAATCTTGTTCAAGACAACATCAAACACTACATGCAAGAAACCTCTTCCATGGGAAATTCAAACCTTAGTTATGCAAGAATAACATTATCTAATGAAAAACTTTCCATTTTGTATGCCTGAACTTGCCCAATTTGTTTTTACAACAATAGCATTGAGGTTCAAATCTATTATGTCATGCATACTATCAAAAACCGCTCATTACCATGCCCACAGTAGTGGTTCCTTAACTTGCCTAATAATAATAATAATAATAATGTTTAATTATGTTTTTATTCCATCAAATTAAATAATTTATTTTTAATATTTCAGATAAAAATTTACATTTTTCAATCCCTCAAATTCATGTTCTTTTTGTCCATCTGTTAGAACTTGAGGACTAAAAAATGCTAAAATTTGCATTTTTATCCTTTATTTAAGGTAATAAAAAATAATTAAATCTAATAATAATAAAAATGGGGGAGAGGGAGGGTGCATACGGGTAGGATGAGAAGGCAAATGAAGAGTGAGAGAATGGTGGAAACGACGGCGCATAGGAAGCGTCGAATCATGTAGGTTTTGAAAGAAGGAGGAGGCGGGAGACGAAGGAGGACGGTGGGAGCGTAGAGGATGGCCACGTAAAACAGGGCCATTGCTATGGAAGCGATTACCGTAACTGCCTTCGAAACGACGCCGTCTTCCTCCATTGCGGAAGCTTCTTGTTGCAGTAACCCTAGCGAAGAAGAAGGGGGAAAGGGCATAGAATAGTATAGTGTGTAGAAATTGGAAGTCTCAATTGAATTGTTTAAGACATTGATTGACTACTTGAGGAATGAGGAGGCTTACTATAATAGTCACCTGAACATCTTGTCAAATAACTACTTATATAATAAAGGCTTCTCCATAAAATAGGAATTATTTTATTTAATTTTTTAAATATTCTTTTATTTTTAATTATTTACAAATTATTTTTTATTTTAATTTTTGTTTTTAAAAAATAACCTAGATTGATGTTAACATTATATTGACTTATTATATTATAAAAAAATTATTAATAATTAAAATTATATTTTTAAATTTTTATTAATTATTTTAAATATATGATAATTAAAAATATATCTTGATCAAAAATCACTTTTTTTTTTACACAATCATAAAATTTGTTGGGATTGTTCATATCTTTGGAGTACCCCCGTATGTATATATATAAATATTTTTTTCTAAGCAATATAAATAATTAAATATATTTATATGAAATACACATTTGATCGAGTATTTATTATCGAAAGTCATGACGTACAACATATTATTTTATTTAGATGAAACTTAATTTTGTAATGTTCACTTGCGAATTGCGACTAACAATTACAAATCAACGCAAAACTAACACTACTCGTGCGAACTGGTGGCTGCCATCCACAGTTGCAGTGCTGTCGATTTTAGAATTTGAATTCAGCCCCACTTATGCATATTAGGCACTATTTGTGAATGACCAAATAATTAATCTAAATAAAATAGACTTTAATATTTTTTAAAAAAAATTAGATTCAAATATAATTAAATCTCAAAAATGTTTGTTCATAAAACGAAAATTGTCTCATTTATATATACTATTTAGACACTATTTCTAATATCCATGTAAGATTTTTTCTTAACAATGGTAGGTTTCAACCGTTATATATATATATATATATCATATTGTTTGCCAGGTCAGGTATGGGTTTCTTGAGCATGGGAGCGGGCGTAGCAGCATTGCATGGACAAGCGTACAAGACATGAGATGTTTTGAAATGTGGAAAGAGAGAAAATTATCTTTATTGCTAAATGTCTCCCTCAGTTCTTATATGTCAGTTTTACATCCACTTTGTCTAGTAGTACTTAGTATATTCCATATTTTTTTCTCAATAACGTAACAATATATGAAAATCACTAGGGGATATTAAAAATATAACACATGGTCTAAGATATTTCTTATAAAAGACAATTTTGTTTTTTTAAAAAACTCTATTATTTTTTTCAACTGTTTATTTATTTTCTTTCTTGTGTACAATAGACGTAGTACATAAGATGCGTTTATTGTTTGTTTTTGTTTAAAATAATTGACAATTCAATTTTTATGCATAAAATATTTCAAAATATTGAAAATTTTAGAAAAAAAGTCTCTGTAGGAGGATTGATTTTCGTGCTATTTGCTTCGAATATGGAGGTGAGTGTTTTTTCTCCAATATTGAAGATTTCCAATAAGAAAGATGAAAAAAATGAGTGTATTAAATATTTTTTTATCATTTAATTTATTTGTGTTTATTTTTCTTCTACTGAAATTTCTAATGCTGTAAAGGATCCACAATATATATAGGCAAAGGCTATAAAATTAATCACCAAACAATCAATCAGCTCAGTCTCTATCTAACCAACCATCCTCTTTTATTCTGACGGCACAGTTTGATAAGCCCAAACTTAGGCCCAATTGATTTGTAGTTTTGTATTTGCTTAACAACTGGGAAACCTTTTTTTTTTTTACTTAATATGTCTACCAATTGTACAGTGTTAAATGATGTGAAATCTTTTACTAACGTCTAACATTGTTTAGTTTTAAGAGAAGTAAAAGATATGAAAGGAGAGAAGTTTTATTAATTCTGCTTCGTTTAGTTTACAAAATGAGAGAATTGGGAGAAAGAAAATGAGAGGATGATTTATTTGATTACTCATTTTAAAAATAATTATAAAATTTTATTTATCTTTTATTTTCTTCCTTTACTAATAAAATAAGACAATGATCTCTTCTCTTTCAACCAAAACATATAAGAAAATCCTCTCCTCTCTTTTTCTCCACTTCCCAACAAAGGTCATATGGGCTGGGAAGCCACTGTCTGTGGACCAGTGAATGGTACAGCTGTATGAAAGCAAATCATGCTTTGCTCGGATTAGTTTTCTGTGTACCAAAAAAATACTCATATTCTTTAATTTTTCTATATATAATCAAACAAAAAAAAATATTATTCTTTATACCTACTTTTTCCCCTTTAATCAAACATAATTTCGCCCATGTTATTTTAATTTTGATAAAATTAATTTTAAACTGTTAAATACAGTTGAGAACTGTAGCTAAATTAATCTCAGTCAGTACACCAAAAAAAAATAAAATCTCAGTAATAAATTTATGTTATAGTAAGAATTTATTATTAAAAAAGTTGGAGATTTTATTTTTTTCACATGAAAATAATCAAGGCCACAGGTCTTGTTTCTTTGTGTTTGACAAAATTAACCAATTAACAAGTTAGTAAAAAGTTAAAAAGTTAAATTAAAAGTTGATAAGTTAACTTATTTAATTATAAGTATTTAATAAAGTTAGTTATTGAATTAATTGGAAAATATAAAATAACATAAAAAGATTTATTGATGTGATTTTTATATAAATTTTATTTTTCTAAAAAAATGAATTCTTATTAATTTTTCTAAAGATAAATCATTTTTTAAAAAATTACAATAAAGAATATAATAATTACACTAATTAGCATAATATGAAAAATAGGTTAAAAACGTATTTAAAAATAAACTAACAATTAAAATATTTTGTCTTTAACTCGTATTTGTACTTTTAAAGTATAATAATTAAGAGTTTGACATTGTATTTTTATTTTTCGTTAATAAAAGGGATTTTAACCTCAATGTAAAGAAAAGGTAAAAAATGCATATTAAAATATTAAAATAAATATGATTAAAAAATAATATGTTACCAGTTATAAACTAACGAAGTTGAAAAAACTTATAAATTAGTAAAATTAACTTATATGTGACGTAAGAAACACCGTCAGATTTACAAACTTTGGCAGGGTAAATTTTGACAGTAGTTTGGCCTTTATCGAAAGTTAATCCTCACTAAAGTTATAAATCCATTCATATATTGAATTTGATATTACTAGTCAAATCGTCACATTCTGATTAAATTTTTGTGTTGGATTAAGCTCCGACAGATTCAAATTTTATAGATATAGTTGACAACATGGTATTTATGTATCTTTTTAAAAGCTTGGCAATTTGTTTCAAGGTTTCTGAATCTTAAATATATACCAGAAAGAACGTGGATTCACACGTGACGTGCATGCTGGATAAACTACATCCTCGGCTGTTTCATGAGAAGTTTAGCTAACTTAATTAATTTTATATTTTGTGTCTGATAACACAATTGGATGATATTCTATAATTTATTAAATTTGTAATAATTACAGTAATTCTTGAGGCGATACATTTTTGTAAAACTAACCGTGTTCATAATTAGTTAATTAATAAAGTTTAAGGTAATTTCTATTCAAATTATAATTTAATATATTCAGGTAAGTCTTATTTTAACGCATCTGTTTGTCAAACAGTCATTAGACAAGTGAAACACATGTTAGAAATATTTGTTTAAAAGAAATAACATTATTCATAATAAAGAGAACAGACCAAACCATCCAGTAATAATGTTATGAATATTTGTTTAGATGAATAACATACGATAAAATTACTTGCTATTTAAGTTTGTAATTTTTTTTTATGAATGATTTAGCATATAATTGATTCTACGATAGTGTATTATAGACTCCTGGTTCTACACCACTTTTTATTCTAAAAAGTAAATAAATAACTATGTACAGCATAATGTATAAAAAAAATTAAATCATACATTAATAGTATAAAATAAATTTATATTATAATTTAATTATAAATTATTATCAATATAAATTTTA
>JAMLFT010000821.1:0-36351 GCA_026544285.1 Pachyrhizus erosus | reverse complement strand
TATATATATAATACTTTCAAATTTTATTATTTTATTATTGTTTAAAAATTAATTTATAAATTATATTAGAATTGAATTTTTAAATATATGGTAATATAATATATAAAAAGTAATATATGTATAATTTATATTTTTATAATTATTTTAAATTTAATTATATATGTAAAAATTCTTATGTAATGTGTAAATGATAACTTAGTAAATTAGAAATATTTTAATATATATTTGAATTAAAAATACATTTTAAAGTCTTATAAAGGATTCTCTCAGTGATGTTAAGTTAAATATAATATATTGTGTATTTTAACGTAAGAGAAATAATATTTGTATTTTTTTACATAAATATTTGTATTTTTTAAAAGAGAAAAAAGTAATTTATTTTATATTTTAACATAAGAGAGAATAATATAATATTTTTATATTTATATCTTTAAAAGGAAGAAGGTGTATTTTATTTTAATGTTGTTAAGTAAATGAATTAAATTATATATTTTAACATGAGAGAGGATAGTAATGTAATATTTGCATATCTTAAGGGAAGAAAGTGTGACTTAATTTATGAATATATCATAAGTTATTATCATTAGTTATCTCAAAAACAAATGATAGTGATTTGTATTTTTTAATTAAGTAGTTCAGGATTTAAATCTTAACTTTGAATATAAAATAAACTATGTTAAGAGATAAATACTTACATTATTTATTGTTTTTGATGATAAATATTTTGTACTAATATCATGATCAATAAAAACAAAAATTTATACAAGTGCTTACGTCATAAATAAGTTCAAATAAATTATAAATAAATTAAGATTAATTACTCATTTAATTCTTATGGTTACACAAAATTTACTTTTTAGTTCATATATATATATCATTTTTAATCCTTTTTAATCCTCGTCTTGTAAATTCATGAGAATTAAAAAAAATTAAAAATAGTATGTATAAGAATTAAAATAAATGATTTTTAAATATATGAACTAAAAGATAAAGATTGTACAACTATAAAAATAAAGTAATTAAACTAATAAATTATCTTAAACACACTTAAAACATCAAACGATCCAACCATTGAATGAACGAATTAATTTATAAAGTTATTGGACGTAAAAATTTGACATCTACTGTTAATAATAATATCTTATACATATAGAAATAAATAGATAGATAAATGTATATATATAATACAATTATAAGTAGTTTTTGTTATTTTATAGAGATAAAAAATTAACTAATACTTTAACACTTCATCTTTAAAATACACAAAAGCTTAAAAATAAAAATATAAAATGCTATGAACACATTTTCTAAAACTCTTTTTGGTAGTCACTTATTAGTTAGGATTTATTAAACGTATAAAATCAGAAGAAAACTATTAAATAAGACTTGGAACTTATAATTTTTTTTAATTTTTAACAAATTTTAATTAAAAAAGTTTATCTAAAAGAATATGTCAAATAACAGACTTATAATATTTCTCATATAAAAAAACAAAACAAAAAAACAAACTATGCATTATTAGTTAAATTTTTAAAAAACGACAAGATTATTTAAAAAGACTTACTACTTAAATAAGAAATAAAATTAAACTAAAATATATATTACTAACATTTCTGATGAGATAGCTAACAATAAATTGCAGTGGGGGAGACCATCCGAGAATCACGTTTAGTTGTAGGCCATTGGCGCAGGTCGTGAATGGGGTTTGATCCCATGCTTCCACTTGACGAGGACTTAATCACCGTCAATTCATTCAAATCACATAATCGTGGAGATCCATTCTCACTTAGTTACCACTCGAGAAAAATCAAAGTCCCTAATTAGGCTATTAATGTTGGAGGCCCCACGATAAGATCCCATTATGTCATTCAATTACTACTACTTTCTATCTCCTTTTCGTTGGCAGCAACGCAAAAACAAAACAACAGATTCTTGGGTCCGTTTGGTTGGCAGTAAAATCAATGCCCCCTATCATGAGATATATAACTTGCTTTGTGAACCAACCTCATAACTTTGATTCCATGCAAACTCATACCACCAGCACCCACATAATTAAGGAATATAAATAGTAGTAAAACAATTGCATATCCTGGGTAATATAACAGTAGGAGCTTTTCTCATGAAAAATGCAAATAAGGAATTCATTTACACTTAAACTAGTTTCTAATGCTTGCAATTCATACTAGTTGTTTGTTAAATTATAAATTTATAATGGTAATAAATTAATATTAACATATGTACCAATCCAAAAATAAAATAAAAATCTTAAGCATGTACTGGGAAGCAATACAAAAATTATAAAATACCACTACTTTGAATCTAAATGTGAAACGGACTATTCTTTGTTTGTTTCTTAACTTAAACAATATGTATAAGTCAATATATATTGGAGTTATAAGTTGTGAAATAACTTGAAAGCGATGTTTTAAAAAATATATTAGACTTGGAATTAGTCGTGTTTTAACTTAATTATTCATTATTCCATTATGTAGCTTGGACTCCATCAATAGTATCAAGTTTAATTAACTCTATCAATTAAATCATTTGAGTCATGGTTCGTGAACTTTGCGGGTTTGAGTTTTTAAATTATCTTCAAGTTTATATATCTACTTAAAGTTTCCAAAATTTAATTCAAGTAACTGATAATATATTTTTTTTTAAAACTATTTTAAAAGTTATATTTAGAAAATTTTGAAATCAATTTATAGTTTAAATATTTATATTAATAATATGTGAAAATTAAATTCTATTATTAAACCTTGTAAATTAATCATATACAATTGTTAGAGTTTTGGTAGCATCTTTATGGGTGTTATTTTAACCTCGTATATAATAATGCAGAACATACACTTTTAAATTAAAATTTATGTCATCCTTATAAAATATGAAACCTCAAAACATAAAGTATTTTACATTCCTTAATAATAAACCATTATAAAATGATAATTAAATGTAAAGTGACTAGTGTCTCACGTAAAAGGGTTTCAACTATAAAAACATAAAAACAATTAATGTGATAACAAAATGTTTACGTTATTATTGAAGTATTTTTTGCTTTGCTCTAAGTTCCGTTTAATTGAAAATATTTAAATTTAAACTTATAAGACAAAGGGTTTTAATGAACACCCTAACAATACTATAACATTATACCATATAATTAATAAATATTTACATGCTTTTATAGTTAATTTTGATAATTCATGATGTGAAAAAATATAAACACCATTATAAAATAAGGATCCTTTTATAACTCAATGATATGTTTTAATTAAACTTTATTTTTGTTATTTTTTTTTGTCTTATTGACTAACTTATTTTAACTCATAATCTTAAAAAGTATCCTCTTGCTTTTATCATACATCTTTTAGGGATTGAGTTCTATAACCTTTTCTTGTCTAAAGAATGACATATTTCACTATTTGAGGATCAAAAGATATGCCATTTTTAATTAAGAAAATGAAGTCTGATTATCTTTTATTATCCTTTAGGGGTCGAATCTAATTTATTTATACTAATGTAATCATCATTTTGCACTTGTACATGTAGATTGAAGCATACATAGTACAATATTGAGACACATAAAGAAATCATATTAAATCATTTATAGGGAATGTGAAAAACATGATAGGGGATGCATACAAAGTAATTAACACAATTATGAATACTTACAATTTTAAAAATATCATAAATTATTTTTTAAAATTAACTAACACGTTATTATTTAACAAAGTCATTCTAACGGCAATAACTAAAAGCAAAATTTTAAATTTATCAGGAACTAAAAGTTTTAAAAATATATTAGAAACAAAAATGAGTATATTTTAAGAATAAAAAGCATATTTAAATCAATATAAAATGAATATAATTTTCATATTCATCTTGTAGAAAAATATTTTTGTATTTGTATTTAATTTTGAATTTTTGTTAAAGATAAAATATTTTATTAAAAAGTTAAAGTAAATAAGGAAATAACACAATAATTATTAATTAAAATAATAGTTAAATAAATTTTAAATTTCTATCAAATTTTAAATTTTGAGTTTTAATCTTAAATTTTTCCCATTTTTAGTTCATCTTTTAAAGTATGAGCAATTTTTTTTAAAGAAACTAAGACTCAAAATTTAAAATTAAAAAAATTAAAAGCTTTAATTCCTAAAATAATAATATAATGTTAAATGATACGGTAAATGAAGAATTTGATTATAATATTGAAATAAAAATTTTCAATAAGCTATAGGGGTACATATAGCAGTTTATTTGAATTATAAAAATAAACTCTCATAAATTCTTTTTAACTTATTTATTTTAACAAGCTTCACAGTGTAATTTAACTTATTTTAATAATTTTATAATTAATTTTACGAAAGAAATCCTCATGTGACATATAAGAATTTATTGAATAAATACTTAATCAATCTATTTACCTAAACAGACAATAAATCTTAAGCTTGAAGGATGCTTCAAGTAATATTTTAAAAAATGAATATTATTAGTTATTAAAAAAATCCTATTTACAATGTCATTTTCACACACACATATATTCCTAGTTTTCACTTATCTTATACTAATATTACATTAGTATGAGAAATATAAACATATCATTAATTTTTTTTTTACATAAATCAAATGCAATTCTAATATCACCTTTTTATTTAATTGCTTAAGGGAGGATTTATTGTATAATCGGGTTAGAATAAGCAAATAAAGAGAGAAAAAAATAATAAAAGCTAAACAGAAAAAAGAATACTACATTACTTAGTTTGAAAAACACGTACTCATATGTGATAATTTATAGTATGGTTTTTTTACAGTATCAATGTATTCTAATTAAAAATATATTATATAATTAAAAAAATTAATTAGAATATTTATTTTAAAAATCATATTTAAATTTTTTTAATTAATTAATATTATAAAAATATTTATATTGAAATTGTATCAAAATTATACTCTTTAAAGAAAACTTTAAGTATATAATTTTTCAGTTGAAATAATATTATTAAAAAAAAATAAAACATATTTTTTTGTAAATTTAATATTGATATATTATCAATAAACACAAACATATTTATATTATCAACTAATTAAAAGTTATTAGAAAAATATCTTTTAAAATAATTAATAAAAAATTTGATTATGTTCTCATATATAACGAAACGTTATTAAATGATAATATCATTTTTTAATATATTTTATATATTCTAATTAAATTCATTATTTATTTTCATATGCGAAAACCACTTAGATTCAGTAACTAGGGACCAGCGGACCAGGTTTAGGATTAAAAAAAAAAAAGCGAGAAGTTTAGGTAATTTATATTAATTGATAGGTTCAAACTATATTTATAATTGTATGTAAAGAAAATGATTATTACATACTTGCAAGTAAATTATTAAAGTAATAAAAATGATTTAATTTAATTTTTTGAAAGAGTATGGAATTAGGGCCGCTAAAATTAATAAAAATGTTTTATAAATTTTTACGGTTGCACTCATTTGTTTTTGTCATATTGCAATAGCTTTTTTAACCGAGTTTTGTTAGACGTGTTCTGATTTCTCAATCACATAATTACCGCCCACTGTATTTTTTGCCCTTTGTTTCCCTTCTCTCTTTATTCTCTGCCTGCCATTTTTATTTTTAATAATTATTTATTTAATTAGTGCTTCCCCCTCTTCTATTCTCATTCTCATTTTCATTCTCTCTCGCTCCCTCCCTCTCTGCATCACATCACATCACATACATCATTCTCTCTCCCTCTCTCTCTCAATCCTTTTGACCTAAATCACCTTCTGCTGATTCCGCGCATTTTTCTGTGACGGATTACACCCAAATTGTACTCACCTTTCCAAACTCAATGGAGCTTTTGATTACTCTTTTATTTTTTAATTGACGTTACCGTAATTCGTCGATCAAGAGGTTTTGATTAACATTGCTCGTGATTTTAAGCTTTTCGGTATTGCAATTAGGAGTGTGGCGTTGATTGTGAAGGTGCACTGCATGTTCGATTGTTAAGGAGAGGGGGTCCTCTGTTCCGAGGATTCCCGTCGTTTGTTGTTCAGATTCGTGTCTCTGTTGTTCAAAGTTGGAGAATTGCTCTGAATTTCTGGTGTTGAATTTGTGGGGGAAATGTTTGCTTCCGTTGCTGATGGGGCATATGAGGGGAGTGGAGTTTCGGGACCCATTTTGATTCCACAGCGCTTTTTTTGGCCTTATGGGGGAAGAACGGTGTTTCTTAGTGGTTCTTTCACGAGGTATCCTATCACTTATTTATTACAACGCTACTTGCTGTTATGATCCTTGTTCAACGTGATAGATGTGATTGTTTTTGTGGTTTCTAATTTTTGTGATTTTAGGAATGGGAATTCATTTACTAATGTTGACTTGTATGTGCACAGATGGTCGGACCATATAGCCATGTCTCCGATGGAAGGATGCCCTGCTGTGTTTCAAGTTGTTTGCAACTTAATGCCGGGGTATCATCAGGTTGTTTGGTCTCTGTGAATTTGGTTTGCAAATATGAGGAAATAATCCTTAGTATGATTGACACTTTTACATTGTTTACTTGTACGTATCTGCTTCTCTTTGAAAGATCAGTGTAAGGGGATGGGCTCGTCGAATTGTGTTTGCCCATGTTGTGAGAAAAAATGAAAATAAAAAAGGAGGAGTGAGCTTGTAAATCAATTACTTTAAACTTCAACTTGCGTGGTTGTGATTTTTATTTTAGGTTTTGCGGAAATGGATAAGGAACTTCATTATGATTTTCAACTTTCATCGGGAGTTTGTATCAGTAGTTGATGGGTAAAAATTGGCATGGCCTTCATGGAAGGCATCTGAGTTGGTCTTGCTCCTGTTGGAGTTGTTGGGAAGAGTGAACAAGTAAACATTGATGGTTGGATTTGAAATGACAAAACATTTGGGTAATTTGCATCATTTTGACTATGATACGAGCTTGTTTCCCCAGAAGCAGGATGGTCAACTAGATGGTAGATTAGTCTAATGATGTATTTGATGGTACCGCGTAATTCTTTAAGTTTATTGTGACCTAGATTTCCAATCAAACTATCCTCTATCAACAACTTTAACACATGAATTTGAAGCATGTTATATTGCTGGAGCTGCCACCTTATCAATTTTAAATTATCTCATTTTGACATGCAGATTTTTCCTATTCATAAAATGGAAAGCCTGTATAACTTTTCATTTTGTTTTAATTTATACATCAGAACAACTGACTACATATATAATCAAGCCTTACATGTATATTTTGAAGGAGCAATTTTTGTTATATTGATTTTTCTTAAGCCCTGTTTCCCATCCTCTAATTTATATAATGATACGAGGAAATATATTATTAAGAAGCTGCTTAGTTTGAGAAAACATTTTTGTTTTCACTTTAATTACAAAAATGTCACATTGTTTTCACTTTATTTTCTGTTGTCAAAAATTTATATAGAAAACAGGGAAAACAGCAAATAAAAAGTTTTTATTGTTTCTTATACAAGCTTTTGAAAATAGGAAATAAAGTGAAAACAATGTTGCATTTTTGTAATTGAAAATAATATCAGAAAATGTTTTCTCAAACCAAATGGTCCCTAAATTTTCATGTGTTAGTTACCACTTGAATGAAGGTGGGGAGGGATTTGGGGGCAGGCATAAAACATTCCTTATATAAAAAGAATGGTAAAAAGAGGGGAAGAGTTATTTTATCATGATTCAAACTCATGAATAAACCTGCAATGTGATACTTTTGGTAAGTTCTACCACATTTTTTAGTGTTATAAAAATGATTTGTCATCTGTCTGGTTGTTTTCCATCTTTTCTTGGGAATGCTGGAGATATAAAAATTTTGATAACTAGATCGAAGAAATTTGGCAGGTAGGTTCGGTTCATGTTTTGTTTTATCATGGAACAAATATTGAATAGAATAGAACTTATATGCTCACATTTTTTTGGCACATATTGTTTTGTTTGTTATTTTTTTTAAATGTTCCATTATGAATATACATTAATATGTAGATATTAATTTAACATTCCATTTATCTATGTAGTATTTTCCTTTCTTTCCTTTCACATTCACTTATAGTGCTAGTATGTTTAATATAATCCACCTTGTTGATATAATATCTGATTTAGGAAATATTTAAATTCTGCTAAACACAATATGGCAAGGGTAACTGACTCATACTGACAGGGATAATATTGTTTCCAATCATGCGCAGTACAAATTTAATGTAGATGGTCAATGGCGGCACGATGAGCAGCTGCCATTTGTAAATGGGAGCTATGGATTAGTGAATACTATTTATGTAGTGAGAGAACCAGATATCTTACCTTCCATCTTAAGTACTGAAACACCTGGTCGATCCCACATGGAGGTTGACAATATGGTAAATTTCTTTTCCCGTCTCACTTTTTTTATGTTTTAGTGTTTGAATAGATAGTATTCTAATGGACATAGGAGCTTGACTCCTCATGTGTGGATGAACTGCTCTTACCAACACAACAGGAATGACACAGGAGCTTGAATCCCACATTGGTTCTGTTGTAGAAACTGAATTCCCATTTAATAGAGGCTTTCCCCTCTTTACAGACTAGCTTTTTGGAGTGGATTCTCCTCTGTATCACAAATGCTATGTTTTTAACATCAGTTTGATTATTGTTGTCTTCAATGTGGGATTCATTTCATGCAAAAAAATGCATGCATTTGTAGTCCTATACATGTGACTGTAAAATCCTAGTTTAATAAATTATTGAAGTCAGAGTTTACTGTAAGGTGAGATTTATAAGCTATTTGGAAGAAATAATGATGGTCTGTTTACTTTAAAGCAACTTCATTGCCTTGATCGTCATACAGTAGTAGCATAGCAAAATAAAATCACCCAAAGAGGCAAATGTGACTCTTGCTGGATTATTTGACCTGCCTGCAAGACCTACTATGATTGCCTAATTCTTGAAGGATTTGATCATATTGGATATTAGAATGGTTAACAGCCGCCCCTGCCCCCCACCTTTTTTTTTTAGATTAAGAGAGCTTTTTTTGCAACAATCCCATCTTCCCCATTAGCTTGGATCAATGTCTTTTGATTAGCTTCAGGTTCTTTAGAATTAACTTAAAAGGGCTTTATGGTGGTCTGCTATCCATGCTACTTTTGGGTGTATTTGGCTTGAGAGAAATGCTTGTATCTTGAGGACTCTTCTCAACCCTTAGATCTATGATGAGACAGAATCTTTTCCGGCCTCTCTTTGGTGTTATAGCCCCTTGTTCTATTTAATGCAGTCTTTGCAACAGAAGTACAAAAGAATTGGAGAGCCTTGTTCTATAGATTATTTGTATGTCTTTGTACTTTGCTTAGGTGATTATCTGATTGTCCTTTTTCCTTTTTTATTAGGTGGTGTTTATGTAATGGTATAATATTGGATTCCCAGGAATGACATTCCTAGGGAGGCGTTTCTTTTATGGAATGCTCTCACATTCCTGAGAATATGAAAGTGGTAATATAGTTGAGCTAGAAAATAGCATCTCATATTTTCATGGGAATATAAATTTCCTACCCCTCCCCATGGGCATAAAATTAAAATAAAACAAGGTAATATTTCTTTCTTGGGAATGAAGGATATCTAGGAATTGTTTTAAAGCTCATAAGAAATATGGAAATATGCTTTTTATTACATTCCCGAGTTCACATTCTTAGGAATAATTTTTTAAACCTTGAAACACTCATAATGTATGGCTGTGTGTAAATTTTCTTTTTTCCCTCTAATAACTTTTCAACACAAATGAAAAAAAGTTGATGCTGAAAAGTCTTGCATCTTCTAGTCTTCGTTTTGCATTGAAAAATTGGATATTTTCATTTTTCTTGTATATAGTCTCATTTCAAATGGCATCAGATTGCATGCCATAATCCTTGATTCCCTGTAGTCTTAGACTATACGCAACGCAACACAAAAAACCTACTTGACATGACTTGGAAATTTTACCAGGAAGCTAATCCTAGGATGCCTGTGTCTGATCTGGAGGTTTCTCGCCACCGTATATCTGTATTCCTATCCACGCATACTGCATACGATTTGCTTCCCGAGTCAGGAAAGGTTTGAATATTTTTATCTTCTAAATTTCCCCCCATTCATTAAGAATTTGAAAGTTTAAACTTATTTTGTTTTAGCTCATTTTGCTTGATTGGTTTAATATAATCACAGGTCATTGCCTTGGATATAAACTTACCTGTTAAGCAAGCATTTCATGTTCTTTATGAACAGGTTTCCCTGCCTCACCATGCCTTTTTCTTTTCCCTGTTAATTACACGAGGGCACAAACGTTTGAGTTTTACCTTGTATGAATTGTAATGCACTCTACTTTCAGGGTGTATCTATGGCTCCTCTATGGGATTTTTCTAGGAGCCAGTTCGTTGGAGTGCTTAGTGCAATGGACTTCATTCTAATATTGAAAGAGGTTTGTGGCGATTAAACATTTATGCAACTCTTGCAATAATTCATTTAGGGAACTGTTACAAGATAATATGGGCTTATATAAATATTTTAAAGAGGCATTTTTTAGCATTGAAAGTATTTACCTTTTGGAATCTCTTTGATGCTTTTGTTTTTAGGCAAATATCTTCTAGTCCTTCCAATGTTAGATATGCATGGTTTAAGAGCCTTCATGTTGTCATCATGATTGTTCATTGTTACTTCTTCAGCATCTGATATATGATTCATAGCCTACTCTTAATGGAATGTATGGTGCATATTTCTTTGAATTCAATAGTTATGTAACTTGCATAATTTCAGCTGGGGAATCATGGTTCAAATTTGACTCAAGAACAACTCGAGACTCATACTATAGCCGCCTGGAAAGAGGGAAAATTACAACAATTCAGAACACTGGATAGTAATGGGGGATCATATCCTTGGCGATTTGTTCATGTAAGTGCTCATGAGAAGTTGTGATAAAGTTATTGTGTTTTCAAAGTTATTCTTCCAATTTCATATTGTGTAAGATTGTCAACTTTTTATATGTTCAGGGTTGTAAGCTGTGACATATTCAGGAATGCATTTGCAACATAATTGATGAGTATTAAGTCCTAGACAATATGAATATCTTGTAAGACATTTAGATATAGGTATATACCACTAGTTCAATTTACATTTTTTAATGTACGAGTTTCATTTAGTTTAATTTTAAGAAAAATTGTATAATTCAATTCATGTTTTGGGCTTTTGAGCCAAACAATGTTTTGGGCTTTTAAGGTATATATAGTGGAATTGTGTTTATATAGGTTAATTATATTAATTATACATAAATAGAGGATATTTTGTTTCCTCTAAATAAAAAATTATGTGTCTATAAACTGCAATTATTAATAAATTAGAATATTATATTCTGATTTTCAACACATATACATGCATACATGATATGTGAACAAAAGGAAGTGAGACATGATCTTATTTTAGAAATCATACTAGTGTTTGGAATGAAAGTTTGTTTTTGTCGTGTGTCTAAATTGTATGTAATAGACTGTGTGATGCAATATATGTGGTGAATGCTGTTGTGGCTATGTGAGCTGGATGTTTAGACTGCGAAATTCCCTGTTTAATTATGAAATGCTATCAACTATTAATTTCATTTCCTTATTGTGTTGTGATGGATGGTGAAATGGATTTTTTTATAGCTAGATGTAGGAGACCTAAGTATTGCTATGCGATCTTTTTAGGATCCGAGCCTTTAGTAGAAATCAAGGGTGGAGCTGGAGCCACATTAAGGCTTGGATACCTATTTGCTACTCCAAAACTAATGTGAATGTGAACCATTTACACATTAAGACTTTTCCTTAATATTTTGCCCATATTGTTTTGAATATTCATTGATCTTGTAGTTTGGCTAACCGAGATGTTTTCTGGCTCTGCCAATTTAGTGTTTGTATGAGCTTCTTGTTGAAGTTAAAAAGTGTTTATACTGTAGAGTTTTTCCTTTTTAAGTTCAAAAAGCAAAAAGTGTAATCAGCATTTTTATTCTCCGAATAAAAGATCACACGTTCAGGCACTGAATATTTTAGGCAGCTTCTTGTTCTTTGTGAGTTTTCTCTTCTGTGGGTCCTATAAGGTGTTTTTTCTCCACTATGCTCCATAAAAGGAGCTATTTCTCAAAGGAAACTCTACCATATCATACTACATGGTAGTGAATGTTGGATTTTAGAGGGACAAGAGAAAAAGTTGAGAGTAGCAGGCAGAAATGAGATGTTAAGATGGATGAGTGGCCACACAAGAAAGGTCAGGATACAAAATAATTGTATATGGGGAGATATTGGTGTGACACTGATTGAGGAAATGATTATTATCAGTTAAGATGGTTTGGCCCTGTGCAAAGAAGATTATTAGAAGCACTAGTGAGGATAGTATATTACATGGTTTGTAGTCTTATGAAAAGGGGGAGAGGGAGACCTAGAAGGACATTGGAGGAATTTGTTAAGAGGAATCTCATGGTGAATAATATCCTTGAGAATTTGATCTTTAACCGATTGCAATGGCACCTTGCAATCCATGTAGCCCACTTCACCTAGTAGGATAAGGCTTCTGTTGTATTTTCCCCATAAAAGGAACACCTTTTTTGAGTGAACTGGTCAGCTACCATACCATTATCCTTTGGTATTTGTCTAGAAATTTCTAGCAGGCAGCAGTAGCTTTCCTTGTGATTTTCTCTTATCAATTAGGTCACACTTCTGCTTTATTGCTTGATTTGCTTCTCCCAGCTATCTGTTATTCCTTTTGTTCTATACTATTTATCATTTTGTTTAATATGAATCTTAATGTATTCTTTTGCATTCAGATGCTTGATGATGATTTAACATTATATGTTGAAGAATATGCATTTTAGTCTAGCACATCATTCTGATTATGTTTTATGATTGGAATTTTTGTTCCCCCCAATGTTTAGGCCGGACCCCTTGAATGTCTAAAAGACGTGGCTTTGAAGGTTTTGCAAAACAAGGTGTCAACTGTTCCTGTCATCCATTCTTCAGAGGATGGTTCATATCCTCAACTGCTACATCTTGCTTCCTTATCTGGAATACTAAAAGGTTAGTTTGAGTCAATTGGCTATAGATAAATAGTTTGGAAGTTGGAACTAATGTATGGATTTAATTTTCAGGTATATGCAGGCATTTTAAGCACTCCTTGAGTTCTTTGCCCATTCTTCAACTTCCAGTGGGTTCAATACCTTTGGGTACATGGATGCCTAAAGTTGGGGACCCAAATGGACGGCCACTAGCAATGTTGAGGCCAAGTGCTTCTCTCGGTGCTGCTCTGTCAATGTTTGTTCAAGGTGATGATTCTTCTGTATGACGGTGTTTGTTCTAGCTAGTTGCCGAGTTATGGTTTTTTCCCTGTGCAATTTTTTCATGAAGGATTCCAACTTCAAATTCACTCCAAGGGTATTCTTTCAACGACCTTTTTTAATTAAAAAAATTATATTAAGAAAGGGAACACAAAATTGAAAGGGAGGTTTATGCACACACGGTGCAAACTTTCCCTAACCAATGGGAACAATCATTTGTTTTGACAAATATTAAATGTTGGGACTCAAATCTGAAACTGTTAAAAAACGTAGTTTCAATGGTCCAGTGTATGGAGTGGTACACTGTTTCACTTGGAATTTTCTTAAAGTGTCATTTCATGAACACACTTTTGATTGTTATTACCTACAGTCTTCATTTTAAGGTCAAAATTAAATGTGAAGTTTTGTCTTTTTTATAAAGTCCAATTTGAAATAAATATCTTTCATTAAAATTAGTTTAAAATGACGTGATAATAGAATAAATATGACTCATTAGTGTTTGTTAGTTTAGTTAAAGGGATAATTTTGAAAAAATGTTAATTTAAGACAAATTTAATATTTTCAACTAAATTAACCTAATTCCGTAATCTAATTCAGACCTTATAATAAAGATCAAATATAGTATTTTTGTTTTTGGCAAGAGGGGTAATATATGGTGAATAGCTTTCACTGCTGCCATGGGAACTAAATTTTCTTTCCATGATCTTATAGTATTGATAGTGTTGCAAAAGTCAGAAAACTTGCATAGTGATTTTTCTCTAGCTTTTTGTGTCTTACGTGAATGTTGTTGAGAGTAGAAGAAAAGAGAGATGTGTATTGGAATCTGTGTCAATTATCCAGAAAATATTTATACTGAAAACAACGAATACAAGGATTTATTGTTACCCGTATTACCATAATTACATAATAATATATCGTATACCACATAATTACCCTATTTCGATTCTTTTTAGCAAATATATTTTCTCTATGCAGCCGAAGTTAGCTCAATACCTATTGTGGATGATAATGATTCATTGCTTGACATTTATTCAAGAAGGTAGTATTTCTTTTCTCCCCTCTTTGTCCCATGCGTATGATGATTTTCATATGTATACATTAAAAGGTTTCCTAAAGCATATATGAAACGTGCCTATTATTTTCTTTTCAGCGATATTACTGCATTGGCTAAAGATAAAGCTTATGCTCGGATATCTCTGGATGAAATTAGTATTCACCAGGTGATGATTACTACGTGATGATTACTACGTGACTGATAGTACATTTGTTTGGTTTTGTTTATTAGCAGAATCTGGATCTAAATATTTGCGCTTATGGTTGTAGGCATTGCTTTTGGGACAAGATGCAAATTCTCCATATGGGTTTTACAACGGTCACAGATGTCACATGTGTTTGAGATCTGATTCGTTGTACAAAGTGATGGAGCGGTTGGCTAATCCTGGTATTGTTTTCTTTACTAAGAAACTCATCTTCTCCTTAGAAGAAAGGGAAAGGGTTTCTTTGTTGACAGATTTCCTTAACTTCTTACAGGGATTAGGAGACTTGTGGTTGTGGAGGCTGGCAGCAAGCGTGTAGAAGGAATTATTTCTTTAAGTGATGTGTTCAGATTCTTGTTAGGCTAGTTGGGATATATTGGCCGTCTTATACGAAATGGTTGTTCTATTTGCACTGGTTTTCCGAGCTATCCCCAGCCTTCCTTGGTGCTGTTGCCCTGGCCTCGTATGCTTTCTTAGGATAGAAACTGGAGAGAAAATTCTGTAAATTGAGGATCGAATTTTCTCCTTTAAACATCTTAACGGGATCGTTTTCTCCTGTGTGCCGGCACATTTGCAACACGTGTGTCCAGTGCTAATAGAAATCAAGGAGAAACTTTGAGAAAAAAAATAAAAAAAATAAAAAATAAAGACTAGGAAAAGATGAAAAATACATAGACGTGTGCAGCACCATGCTGTTGGTTGGAGTTGTTTGTATCGTTGTAATTTAAGGGTCTTCTTTTTCCAGATTATTGTAACTTCAGATTTCAGCTGACAAGTTCATTAGAGCGTTTCCAATCGAGAAGAGTTCTTAACTTTCTTTTAGTGGCTTTTGCATGGTTACATATTTAAAAACTCCGACAAGTATATATTCCAATGATGTAATTCTTTAGAACTTACAATGTATGTCATAGACCTTACATTTTTATATATTTATTTTTATTTTAAGTTAAAATGTTAATTATTTGTATTTTAGTTTTGAAATAATAGATACAAAGAAATAAAAATTTAAGTATTTCATAAAACAATAGCATTTTTAATATCAGTTTATCACAATAACTTGTCAATTTTAACAGTTAAAAACATTATCAATTTTTTTCATTAATTTTAGACCGTTGATCCTCTTTTCTTCTTCAATTTGCTCACACAGCTTTCTCTATTTCTATTATACAAAAGCTCGAGATACTTCCTTCAAGCATTGTTCATTGAGCCACTTCATTCACCTCTCTCTCTCAAATTGGCGGGGTGTTCTTGGTTTGAATGCTTGGAAGGGTTTGGCGGTGGCAGTTGGGGGGTAAGGAGCAAAAGGTTTGGTCTCTGAGAATATATTACTCAAAAAGTATTGAAGTAAGACTGAAGGTATTCAATAATCTCCTGAGCAAGTGGACTCTTTGAGTTTTAGTGCGTCTGGAATAATGCATTCAGCATGAGTATAATCAAATTCTATTTTAGGAAGAGATTCACCAGTATAAAAGATAGAGAGTAGTGGGTTATGCTAGGGGATAAATACACGTTGTCCTTTCATGCTCAAATGATTAGATATTTGCATACTGACTGGTACAGGGGTTTATGATGAAGCTTAATTCTATTTCAAGTCTTTATTCTATAAGACAAATGTTAACCAACGTTTTAAAAAGACTAGTTAAAGAAGTAAAAAAGATAATTCTTTTTTAATGAAATGCATAAAAATATATTCATGATTTTAAAATATGTTCCTACATGATTTTCAATAAAAAAAATCTTTATTTTTTTTTAACTAATGTCCTAACTAGACCTATTTTATAATTTGCAACTGGCAAACCCATCATCCTTGCAAGTGTTGGAAATGCCACATTTGAATGATGATGATATTTTTCACCTTATTAGTCAGTGAGCATTGAAAAAGTCTCAAAGACTTTGAATTCTATGAAGCCTTATAAGGCTCCCAGGTTCGATGTTTTTAAGTATTTTTCTTCAAGTAGTATTGAGTACTGACATATAATTGATCACAATATCTGGAAGTTTGTTAATTACCAAAGCTATACTAAAAAGTTAACCGTTTTTTTTTATAAGTAAAATTAATTAATTTTTATTTTTAAATATAAACAAATTTTAATTACTTTTATTTTATTTAATATTATTATTTTAAATATTCTTCATTTAATTATTCTTATATTAATAACTCTCTTATTTAATCATTTGTGAACAAGATTTTAAAGTCAATATAAAAAAAATAATATAGAATTAATAAAATTTAATATAATTAACTAATTTTTTTAATATGTATGAAAATATTTTTGTTATAAAAAAGAACCGATGAAATACTTCTGTTAAGATTTATAAGTGTATATTAAATGTGATAGTTATGTTTCCATTTTATTAAAAAAAACAAAAATATTCATTCCTCTGCTTGATATTCTTATTATTAATTATTCTCAATTTCAAGCAAAATTCCAATTTAATCCGGATAATGAGTGCCTCCGCCTTTATTAGTGTGCTAATAGAATACCCGAATTCCGAAGCTGTTTCAGGTCGAACGAACATTCATTATTTTTCTTTTACAGATTTCCGGAGTATACAAGACTGGGTTGGTCAACTACATTATTACTATTACTAATTCCAGGCCTTAACCCTGTTGACCATGATATAGATTGCCAAAAATTACAAGGTTGGACAGAAACTTCTATGTAATCTGAATCAATATTGCAGCATCCTATATACAAAAAGTCTAGAAAATGAATCAAGTAGGGATACGAGCTAAAATCTGGGTCTTAATTCTTTGCATGTACATTTGAATATCTCTGTAAACAGGAAGGTTTCGTTGGCTGCGTGGACGCAGGCTGGTAACAGCAGAATCAAATATCTTAGTCACATCAGCTGGAGAACATTGTTGTTCGGTACAAATCTGCAAGTTGAAGAACATTAATTTAATTATGGTTAGCATATTTTCAAAAAACATGGTGTAATAAATGTCTCCATGTTCAAAGGCAATAAGATGTGCGCTCAAAACCTCACGGAAGTATTTTTGCGGCAACGTACTAGGCTCTGGTATTGAGTATGACAATCAACAAACTTTTGAGCGTTTCATGTCTCATTTAAATTACCTGTATCATGATCCATGTGGCGAGACAGGAAGTGATGAGATCCAAGGGAATTTGACTATCAACTTTCTCAGAATCATTATGCAGTTTTTTACCAGATGCATCATTGAGTAGAGGCTCTGATGGACAACAAATTGACAGATTACGGTAATCAAAACTTCTACTCATTTGCTCTTGGGACCTAATTAAAGGTAACCTTGAGTTGGTTGCCAGCTGCTCATTTTCGGCACAGTTCAATGCCTGCCCAATCCTCATCAAAGCATCTTCACCTTCCTTCGTCGAAGACAATGCCTGAATTATAACATCAAGTAGAGTTCTTTGGTTCTTCTGGATTTTACAACAGAATCAGTGCATCTGACTTTATGTCTAGTAGCATCATTTTATGATTGCATCTTAGACTAACGATACATCATTTGTTCAGAACAGGATCAAAAACAATAAATGATTTGCAAATATATAGAAGCGCAAGTGTTCTTGTATTGCCAAACTATGGGCAGAATAAAATGTGTTAAAAATCATTTCACTTGTAACTCATGTAGACATTAAGAGACAAACTTTTCTGAATGTGCTCATGTGAATAAACACCCAGCTGAATGCTTTAATTTATACTCCCTCCGCCCATTATAACTGTCCTAGGTTTTTTTACATAAATCGAGAAAACTTATTTAATAGATGAAAAAGAATAACAATTTTACTAATTGACCTCAGTTTTAATTGATTTTACTAAATACCATTCAAAACAATAATAATATTAAAAAAAATATATTAAGGATGCAAACGAAAAAAAATACTTCATACCATATTGAAAAACTAAAATGACAATTATTTTAAAACAAATTTTTTTCTTACACAACAATTTAAATGGGATGGAGGGAGTAGTATACATGAAGTTTATATAGATAAAAAATGTCAAATATAGATTATACGAAATAATTACTCTCTCTGTCCCAAAATAATTACAGTTCAAATTTTTTTTTACACATTAAGAAAAATAAATATTACTATTTTGTTCTTATTTATAAGATTCAATTACCTAATTCATTAAGATTAAGAAAAAAATATTTAATTTAGTTCATAAAAATAAATTTGCTGTAAATTTATGTATTTTTTTAAAAATACTATTGTTATTAATAATTTTTTCTCTCTTTTAAATGTATATCAATATAACATCTCTCTTATTTAATTAGGGAGATTTTAGTCTAAAATATTAATACATCAAATAATATAAATTAAATTTTATATAAAAGAACAAACAATTTTAAAAAAATTAGTCTTATAAATAGGAACAAAAATAATACAAAAAATTAATATTTATTATAAAATAATTTTACTAAAATATCATTATTCTCTTTCTTAGTTTTAGTAAATATGTTATTAAGTCTTTCAAACATACAATATTTATTAGAAGACAAACAGATGTTTTAGTATCTTATTGAAAGGTCAAATTATCAATTATTTTGAGACATTTTTATAAACCTCATTTTGGAACGGAGGAAGTAAGCTATCATTATTTTCTAAGATGCATTGAACTTATTCTACTTGGGAAGTGGAACATTAATTTGATTTTATTTCTAACACTCTCTCTCAAGTTAGAGAATAGATTTTTCCCATTCCCAACTTGCACACAATTCCTTCAAAAACTATGTTGATTAATCCTTTTGTAAAAGTTATGCAATTTGACCTCGTGAAGGCAGTACATATGAGCTACAAATTAAACCACAATCAAGCTTTTCCTTGATAAAATGTCTATTCACCTCAATGTGTTTCATTTGATCATGCTAAACAGGATTGTAGCTATGCTGATTGTTGATTTATTATTGCAGTAAAGCTTCATAGGTCCATCTCTTTTTTATCTGCAAGTGTTCTAAAACAATTGAGCCAAAGTAGTTCACAAATACCCTGTGCCGTAGCTCAAAACTCAGTTTCAGCACTAGAACGAGCCACCATATTATGTTTTTGACTCCTTCAGGTTACTCAATTTACTCCAAGTACAATATATCCAGTAATGTTTTTGAATGCGCTTGAGTGAATAAACACCCAACTGAATGCTTTAATTTATAGACATGAAGTTTACAAAGATAATAAATGTAAAATATAACTTAAAAGAAAGTAATTAAGTTATCACTATTTCCTAAGATGCATCAAACCTATTCTACTTGTTATACAAAGAATCTAGACTACTTGGGAAGTGGAACATTAATGCAATTCTATTTCCAACAATTCACAATGATTACAAAAGCAAAGGTGGAAGAGGATCTGTGGGCCCTACATACCTGAAATGCAACATCCACCATAGCATGTGCTCTAAGTCTGGATCCTTTAATAATTTCAACAGCCGACCCTAACTCTTGCACCAGAGAACCATCCATCGTATTGGGACGGCCATCATGAATGTCAAAACTTGCTTTGGGATTCATCTGAAGTGGCTGACTGTTTCTCATGTACTTATGTTTTCATCAAATGAAACAGAGCATTAGAAATCTGAAAATGAAATAACCAACCCTAACTTGCTTCAATGTCAAGACAGACTGTTGTTGATAGATTTCAGAGAGAAAATGTAACTGTATTTGTAACTGAAAAACAAACTGAATTAATGAATTTATGCTTACACGGGCTCAGCTATTTATAGCTGCCACAGGCTTATGTGATCAGAAAACAGAAATACGAAAGGCTTAACTAACTGTAATTAGTTACAGAATCTAATATTTTCCCTTTTCAACATTGTTACATGTTAGTGACACACTATACTTAAGCTGTAATAACACAAAATAATAATACACAGAAGCCACATGCCAGTCCAGTGGCTTCCTTAAGTTGTGTAACATGGTGTAATGCTTCTTAAAAGCCTCTGAATCATCAAAGCAGTCTGCATCATTTTGGTTTTCCATTATCTCACTATTTGCATTTTTAAGTTCCATTAACAATTTCTTTCATAACATTTCCTGTGTGGGAAAGAAAAAAAAGTCAAGAATATCACCAATAACCAAGTTATGCTTAAATATAGAGACAGATGAATCCAACTAGACACTAACAAAGCACCTAAACAAACAATGCAAACGAAAGGGTACAATAATTTCAAAATAACTGCACAAAATCAACTAATAATTTGTGCTTTTTATCTAGAGCATGTGCTAGCTTGGAAAGGGCATGTGTGCCTGCTTCCTTCGTTTGATTATTTATCACGCACCCGCAGCTTGTTGTGCAGAGTTGATCAATAATAGCAGCCTTGCTAAAAAATGGAGAGGGACCAAGGACATTGGAGGAAATTGCCAGGAAGGATCTCATGATAAATAATATCCCTAAAGATTTGGTCTTTAACTAAGTCCAATATTCTTGTGTAATTCATGTAACCAATTTCACTGCATCTGGTGGGGATAAGGCTTTTTTTGTTTATTATAGCAGTGTGAAACAATTGGATTATGTTTATCCATTTGTCCATCATGTTTAAGTAAAGAATAACAACTGATTTGCCACGACGTTAATAATCTATTGTAATCCTAGCCTGCCAGGCTAGGTGAGAAAAAATAACAGGAGATCGGGTAAAAATGGAACGTTAAAACCAAAGTGTAAGCACCAAAAAATATTTATTTGGGGGGAAGGATAAGGGATAGGGGAGCAAAAAGGAATAGTCATTACATCATGGATATGGTATTCAGAGACTAAATAATTGTTGTTGATAAGCAATCCAACCTTTCTGTGCCTAGCCAAAGTAGTCGAAGAGGAGGGTGTCTTCTCCACAGGTCCACTTGAAACACGTGTCGTGCACCCCCCAAAACTTGAATTTCCTCTCATTTGTGGTTTTTTACTCATACGAGGGACATTACCAACACCAACCTGCCACCTCAGACTTTCTGGCATATTGTCCAACGGATTCAAAGGCATGCAATTAATGTCCTGCACCCAAATTTCTACTCATTAAAAGCACATGGTAAACATAAAAACCAGACCAATTTCTCATTTTCAAAAACATTAACTAATTTTAACTTATAGGAGAAACTTTTTCATTTTTTTTTCTTGTTTTCTTTTTCTGTAAGTGCTTATGAAGAGGCTGGTTCAAAGAGAACCTAAATCAGAATTCGCATAAATCCTTATTGAATCAGAAGACCAGAATTAACCATATCTTCACACCCCCTCAAGCTGGGAGCAGAAATTGGTAATGTTTTGAAAATTGGACCAATTATTGAACCAGGGGACTCTAGTTCACGGTACTGTTGTTGAACCATAGTCAGACAAATGATAATTAAATATATATATTTAGATATTATATAATATACTATATTAAATTAGGTAAAATTATAAATTGTTATACAGGATCACATGTTTATGAAGATTTTTGTGTTCCTCACAAGTATCCTCCTTTGTAAGGAATCATATTTGAGGCACTGTTGAATACTAAATTTGGATACCTCTCCTGGCAGGGATTTAAACCTTCGTTTGTCATGTGTGTATGAAGATAAAAATTCAACAATAAAGACTAAAAAATAACAATCCATACATGAACCTTATATGTGAGGTTTTATTTGTTTAAAAATAATTATAAATAGATATAAAAGTAAACTTTTTTAAAAACCAGAAAAATTAAAGAAATAGGTTCGACCCATTTTTCTATCATTGATTTTAACAGGTTCGACTGGTACTTTGCTCTACTGTTTTTGAGGATTGTCTAGATTGATGACCTAGCCAGTTCATGGATTTTCAGATTGAGTCTTCAGTGACCAAATAAGCCAGAAATAGGGTGCTTGCTGGTGGCTGACAGTGACTGACGCATCTAGCTACTGAAGAAGATCAACCAGCACCATGAAGGTCCTTAAGATACTGTTGGTTTTAGTTTTAGGGTAAAGAAAAAATAATTTAACAAATAAATAGTACAACTTTGTTTTGCACTATAGAAGTGTTCTATTTTATTGAATCTGACTTGTATTTAAATATTCAAAAAAATAACTGAATAAAAATCATGTTATATGATTTTAGGAGTTGTTATTAATAATTGAATAATAAAATCTAAAACTAACTAATCTACTAACAATCCAATAATATATTCTTATCTTACTAATTGACTTATTCAAATTTAAATTAAAACTGTCTTGACAACATCTAAGATACATACCCAACATTCCTCCATGGCTTGATAAAGACATTAACAATTTGATTTTCTGGTCTAGATGAGTCTTCTCCTGTTAAAATACTTTTGCTTCTCCCTTATATGATTGAGCTTTAGCATTTTCAACTTTCAACTTTTCATTCAACTCTTTAATTTCAATATTTAGTGATGACATTTCTACATCATAACTCCTTAGCTTTGATTCAATAGCCTTTAACTCTAAATTTAAAATTTTTACACACTTCTCACCATGCTCAATTTTTTCAACTTTTTCTTTTATTTTTGGTTTTTCTTCAATTGAATATGCTTGTTTGTATGCTCCTGCACAATAGTTGTAAATTTTGTTTTAGTAGCACCACTAAAAGACTTAGGAGGTTGTTATTTCAGAACCAACTTGTTTTTCTTTTTCTTCATTTTCTTCTTTCTTTTGCCACAATTCAGTCATATTTTCTTTTATTGAAAAGACAATTTGCTCCTCCTCTAATGGATTTAAAGCAAAGCTTTTAATACATCAGAAATGAACTTTGTACTTGAGTAGGTTGAAATTGTTATTGTTCCTTTTCCTTTCACAGCAATGTACATGCCATTTCCAACTTGAACCTTTGATGTGCTTGCAATGCTTAGTTCCTTGAATAAATCCTTGTTGTTTGTCATGTGATTAGTACAACCACGGTCAATAAGCCAATTCTAACTTGATGTGACAGAAAACAAGTAATCCTCCTCCTCCTGATTAGAGACTTTTGCCTCTTCACCATGTGGTTGATTCTTGTTTCTACAAATAATAGATTCATGTCTCATTTAATTACACTCATTACACTTAGCATCGGGTCTTCTCCAGAATCTAAATGGAGGATGGATATCTTGATTTACCTTCTGAACTTTTTTCACTTTCTTTCTTATCCGCCCTCCATTTCTTTTCTTTTATTCTTTGGTTGATCTACAACTTTGCTTGTAAATCTCCTTCAATTGTGTTTTCTTGTCTCATAACTCTTCTTGCTCTTGAGTTTGTAAAACGCTCAACACTTCTGCCAAGAAAATAATTGTCAAATCTTTAGAGTTCTCTAAAGAAGAGATTGTGGATTCAAATCTTTCAGGAAGAGTAACTAGAATTTTCTAGAGAATTCTAGAGTCTTGGAATTCCTTACTAAATAACCTGACTCGATTTGCAGAATACTCATTCACTGTTTCATACTCCTTCATCCGTTGCATTTTAAACTCCCTAATTAAGTTGAGAGCTTTCTTCCCTTTGATCTTGACATCTTTTTATTCCTTATTGAGAAAATCCTTTTGGTGACGTCAATGTTCCATGATTTTAGAAGTTATTACTGATAACTGAATAATAAAATCTAAAACTAACTAATTTACTAACAACCCAATAAAATATTTTTATCTTTACTAATTGACTTATTCAAATTTAAATTAAAACAAATCCAACATAGACAAATCCAAGTTTGTCGCAATGAAGGCAGCTGCCATGGTGATCGTGGAGACAGCTAGCTAAAAATCCTCCCACATGGGAGCTCTGATACTAACTTAAAAAAGAGAAAGTAATAATTTCATTTCTTGGTTATGAAACTGTACATGGGTTTAAGATATATAGGCCGAACTACATTAATGCCAAAATCTCCTAAATATGGAAACTGGAAATCTGAATAATACACGCAGCCAAGCAAATAATGAGTTACATATATACAATAAAGTGGGACTACAACAGGATCAGATAATAGAATTCGCTAATTTCCAGTGCAATAGGAAGCTACAATATACACAGGTGTTGGGTATCTTCGCCCATGATTTTAGGACCTAAATCTGATAACTAAAAATCAGGATAGATCTGTCTACACTACACTAACTAAAGAAATCAAACAACCTAGCTAAGGAAATAATCAACATCCTAAAAACTATTTCTTGCAATACTTCCTAAATCACAATAAATCCTAATTGAATCTGATAAGCTGACCAGAATCAGCAATAATCTTCATTTTTTTTTAATATCATATGTGGCATAAAAAGATTGCTTTACATATAACGAGGAAGAAAATATTGGTCTTATTGGAAACTACCTCTTCAAAAAGGGATATAATATTTAAAAAAATCAGTATATGCTAATAAGAGACCGTGTTACCATGACAAATTCAACACCCAATTCAGGACGGTCAAACAGAACACTGTAGTTGTCATGGTCAGCTGTACGCACACTTCCATCATGAATCTCTCTTGTTTTTGAGTGGAGAGCAATTACACGTTGTCCGACACACAACGGTTTAGCCAAATCTATTGGAAGTCCATCCCTGATACCAGTCCGCAGTTCCTTGTAATATTTCCGAACAGATTCACGATACTGTTTAAGTTTTTGTCTTTCTCCATGAAGAAAGTGTTCTGAAAACCTGCGAGGTTTGCCAAGGGAACTGCAAGAAACAAGCAATTGTAATGTCAAATATGAACTTTCCTATTTATACTTAACTGTTCACAAGGTTCAGCAGTAGATCATGCTTAGCACAACTGGATTTCATACCTTTTAATGACACTCCACTCAACACGAGTTAGCCTTGGGATTCTCCATAGATCAACACGATTTAAGTATTCCATGAACTCCCTTTTAGAAAACCATGGATAATCAATTGCGCTATAAAACCATTCAAACATACACCATCTACGAACCATATAAGATGACAAGCAACCAGAAAGCTTTTCCTGATACATACCAACTAAAAAGTTTAATGCACTTCCAAGCTTCAGAACTCAATCAATTTAAATTTGGTGAAGGCTTTTTTACCTTAAAAAATAATGCCCTATCTTGGAAGCAGGTCGAATACTTATTCTGTTTACTTTTCAATATGTTCTCAGAAGATTTCTCTTTAGGTGTGAATGGTCTCTGTAAAATTGTCTTACGTCTACTTCTATATTTAGTTGATGAACCAACTCCAGGAACTGCATTACTGAACTTCTGTTTCAAATCCGGAAGTTTAATTTTATCTCTATTTTGACTTGTTGATTTTCCTTCAGGTAAAGCAGATTTCTCATCTTTATCAAGAGTATTTTTTTCTTCCTTTAACTGGACGGATGATTCTAGATGGGAAAGGAAAAGGATGAGAGCACAGTAATGAATTAAAAGAATTTGGACAGAAAAGAAAATATGTAAACTCCCAATGGTTACTAAAACAACAAACATGAACAGGAGTAGCAACTAACAGCAAGTAGATTATCATTAAGAAATTCATGGAAATTAAGTTGAACAAGAAAACAACAATTTGATTCCAAATCATATGAAGAGGTTAAAAGTGAAGTTAATTATGCCAATGTGAAGAAGTTGGAAAATAGATGTTTCATATTTTCATTCTTGTATTGGAATCTCACATGCTCTCAATATCATGCAGACTGGGTTATTAGATGGACTGAAATGAAACAAATATATCTTAACTAAAGTGAATTAATAAATGCAAAATGAACTCTCTCTGTTGGCGTGTGTACAAGTGTGAGTTTGTACATGTCTCTTATACCAAAAACTCCATGCTTACCAGATTCCATTGTAGATGTTGATTTCGTTTGACACAGTTCAGCCAAAATGTGCAAAGCATCCAGGGAAGAGCTTTCATCTGTCAGATAAAACAATTATATATTGTCCCTAAAGAACAATGGAGGAAAAGAAAATTCTACTTTTGAAAATTTCAACCATTCCCCTTCAGCTCCCCAACTTTCTATAATACCTTCCAAGCACTCCTCATCAATAGAAGCATCATAAAACTTGGCAGGAACTGTCTCGGACTCTAGGTGCTAGTTAAAAAATTAGAAAATAATTAATTCAAATATTGAAAACATTTGATAAAAACATGGTACGAACACAAGAAAGTCAACTAGAAAGTTTGCCAGTTGCCACAACCTTATATCTGAATGTTGATGTTTATTCACAAAACCAAAATCCAAATTCATCTTTTTAAGCAATAATACAGCCGACAGAAACAAGCTAATGGAAGAACATGCGGGAGAACTGTTAAATACCATTCTTTGCCCCCTATAAACAGGAGAGAGCTGCTTTGATTTTTTGTACAGATTTTGAGATACTTGGGGTTGGGGAGAGCCACCACTTTGCGCAATCTCAGTTAATGCCAGAGTCACTACGTGTGTAGCTTTGTCATGATTAGCATCAAACACTGACTTTGGGTTTCTTTTGTTAGGCAAAACATAATTTTCCATATTCTTAGAGTTAGTAACTGGGACACGAGGCGTCCTTTTCCCAACTGCCCAAGATGGGCTACCTGATTAGTTGTTGAAAAATCATCAATATTGCAATCAAATGTAGAATGTTACATATTATAGAAATATATTACCAAGTATTGACTTTAAAGAAATTGAAAGGAATTATTCAAGCTGCGTGTTTGAACCTAAATGGCTAATTAACATGCATTGGAGGGGAGGGGAGTACAAAAAGGGTTTAGTTTTATTAGTGCTACTATTTAATTCAAAATTTTTAATTGCAAGTATTTTTTACACGTAGTGGAAGCAAATCCTGCCAGAGGCAAATGATATTAGCTGGATCATATTCTAATTGAAGAAAACAAACGGCACCTTATGAATAACAGGCACAGGAATTAAAATATTACATAATTGCAACCTTTCTGTCAAGTGAATTTGATCTAGATATGAATAGTGCTATACTTGTACCAGAATAAAGTCCAAATATATATATAATGTAAATCTTTTGTAAGAATATTTATGTAGTTTTTTTGGGGAGAGTCGGGGAGGGAGATTGAGCTATGGTTTAGTCATCCTTTCAGTTACAGAAGTGAAATTTGCTGTCTTTTGTCTTAACTATTGGTTTCTAGTTACAATGATTTCAAACAACTATAACTTATACTTTAGCAATAATCCAAAAATGATGAAAAAAAGGTCAGTTGGAGGAAAGCTAAGGAAGATTCCCTTTATGATAAAGGGAGGGTGGCTATGAATGGTAATTCACCATCAAATTGTTTTTTCTTCAATAGAGAAAGGCAGCCATCATTGAAAGGAATTGACTGAGACTGGACAGAATCATTGGATGCACTAAGCTGAATTTGTCCATGCTTTTGTTTCATAGGTTGTCGAGATCCTGGTACATCACTGCTCTCCCTTTCACTATCACTCTCTTGCTGTTCAGAAATTTAATTCAGAAACACATATGTAGAAAAGCTAAACAAAACAACTTTGTCATGCGTCAATCAATCTTGAATCTTGGCAAACTAATAAAGATGAAAATCCAATCATAAGCATGAACAACATCACTTGTAACGGCATGATAGTTGCTGAGGTAAAAGTAGCAAAAATATTATGCTATAAAGGTACGTCCTTGCCAACAATAAACACAACAATATTTTAATTTAGATTTGGGCATAAAAGTTCCATCTTTCTTTCGGCAAGCTGAAAAATTTTGCTTCTGCAAAATATTTTTTCACACCCAAAGCTGTTTTTAGAACTCAGATTTTTTTCCAGAGAAAAATAACTCCTCCTACCCGATAGAAAGTGTTATATTTAGTCTTAAAACCAATTGGAATTATGTGAAGTTGTCCAACAGGTATATAAACTACACCCCAATAATTGAGGTAGATGATATGGGAATTTCTAACAGCCCTTCCACAGATGCCTGCTGTGTCGGACCAGCGATACATGAAAGAACCTATGGGAAAGATAAAGATCCCCTCCACAAACCACAGAAGCAACAGAAATGGGCTGTAGGCTCTGATACCAACTTGAATTGGGACTAAAATTGGTACTGAATTGCATGATAGTAACTCTCAGTTTGTATATTTATGTTAACAAATCTGTACAATGGAATCCCATGACTATAGGAATCAAATCTTTCCTGATTACAGCAGAAGTATATACAAGGAAATAGAACTTGCATAGAAAAAACATCTAAATCATATCTCAACAGAAAAGAACTGCAGAGCAAACATTTAAAGGAAATTGAATTTGATATAACAGTTAGAGTTATTAAACAACCATTATCATAACAAAGAATCAAACTTCAGCTCAAAACTTAACTTTGACCATACCAGCATATTATAGTGATCTGTCATCATTGCAATTAGGCATACAACAGAAGTTTCCCCCTTCGGCAGAGATAGGTATGCCTGTAAATTACAACTGGTAGTTTCAATGACACTTAAAAGAACTCCACAAAATTAGTTGGTTCGTGATACATAGAAGAAGAAATATGCAGGTACGCATGGACTTAACTATTCAAACTAGCTTGAGATTATAGACAAATGAGGGGCTTTATGGGGTTGTATAATCCTTATTCATTGCAAGTTGGTCAACAGATAACTACTGTTGTTTCTAGTTAGTGTGCAACTGCTAACTGCTATGAGGACAGAAATCATCTACAGTCTCAACAAGGTGTATCCGTTTATGTGTTGACCACTGGAAGACCATTGGAATGAGGTCAAATGCATTCTGCGTTACTTAAAGGGCACCTTGGCTTATGATGTCCTCCATCAACACTCTGTATCATTAGCCTCTCTCCCTTCAAGCCCATTGTGATGTTGACTGGGCATCAGACACAGATGACAACCACTTGACTTCTGTTTCGTGAGTCTAATTGGGTTTCCCATTAGGTGTCTTGGTGGTCTAAGAAGCACCTGCCAGTTGCTTGTTCCACAGTTCCAGCTGAGGCTAACTAAAAAAGTTTGGTAACCACTGCAGCTGAACTAATTTGGATTCAGACTCTACTCACTGAACTGAACTCCAACTTTCCATTTGCACCTGTCATCTACAGTGACAATTTGTGTATAGTCTCCCTTTCCCATAATCCAATCCTATATACTTTCACCAAATATATGGTTCTTGACATTATCTTCGTTCATTAGAAAATCATGAACAAGAAATTAATTGATTCTCGTATTCCAGCCCAAAATCAGATACCTGATGTTCTAGTATTGGTTTTTTGTAAGAAGAAAATATATTTTTAAACAAAGAGATGTATTTCGTAGAGGAACTTTATCAATATTTTTATTCATGTGGCTCTATATATAGAGCAAAAGTGCAATACAAAATTCAAATACTAAGATTATCTAAGTCTTAAAATCAAACTACTAACCTCCTAAATCTAAATGATAAGCATAGTATTCTTATATTTTATCTAAACAATATTCTAAAATTTGAAATAACAAAAACTCCTAAATTCTAAATTATTCAAATTCAAATTACAGATATTTAGACATCTATTTTCAACATCCAGACTAAGATCACTCCAAATTCAGATTCTTCTGTTTGTGAGACAAACTCAGGGTGTTTGAACATTTTCAATTGATTCATCCACCGAGTTCGAGGGGTTCTGTTAGAGATATGTTATATGTGCATTAGTCATATTTAAGGTAGTAAATGAGCCAAGCTATTCATGAACTACTTGACCTTGACTTGTTAAATGCTCAATCAAGCTCGTTTGTTTAATTAAATAACTCAAGCCCAAGCTTTATAAGCTTGACATTAGTTGCTCATGAATAGCTCCTTTACATGTGTATATTTATATATCATAAAAAAATTAAAATTACATAGATTCCACAATATCATACCACATGTTTAAACATATTTCTATCTATAGATTACTATCTAGTATTCTTTTATTACATTATTATCTAGTATTGAAATATTTTTTAAAAATTAAATTGGTAAAGTTAAAAAATAATTTAAGAAAAATTTCACAAATTAAAAAATAATTTATAAATTAGTTAAAAAAGACAAACTCAAGCTTTAAAACAAGTCAAGCCCAAACTTTTAATTAGGCTTGTTTAAATAAATGAGTCAAGCTTGAGCTGTCCATTTTTTTCACAAGTTAAGCCTAAATTTCTATTGCCCAACTCAGCTCATTTCATTTACATCCCTAATCATAGCCACATATATCCTACTTCTGTTTCTAACAACTGAAACAGTTAGTTGTCTTACTCTTTTGTAACAAAGTCTGATTAAAACTGTTGTGCAGACTTCAGAGTTAATTAGTCAAATATACAACTCTGTAAATATCAGAACTCATCAAAGTACATTCATAATGAAAAATACTCAAATTTACAAAGAATAATCCATGGTTTCTCTCTCTCAACACTGTCCTTTTCTTGTATTTTCTCATTAAGCATCGATTCTAATAGACTAAAAATTTTGGTCCCTTATCTATCATTTTAAGTTTCAATTTGGTCCCGTAAGTTTAGAAAGTTTCACTTTAGTCCCTTATAGCGACTCTGTTAGACCAAATTGGTCCTTTTTGGCATTAATGGTGTCAATCTTGGCTACGTGGCATGTGCTCTCACAGTTTGCCCCATGGCACCAAGTTAACCAGATTAGTGTGATAAACTAATGAAAGAAACAATCTGATCTAATAGAGAAACTTTAAGGGACTTAAGTGAAATTTTTTAAACATATGGGACAAAAATTCTATTTTAGACATTCTAATAAGATTTAAAAGGCAATAAGCAGATAGGATGAGAATCAAAGAAGGAAGAGCAAAAGTTTGAGAAACCATATGTATAATCCAAACATCAATTGATCAGTTTCCATAAAAGAAAGCCTAAATATTAGACAAATCAGCCGAGATTATAAAAATGAATACATACAAAAATAGGACTGAAATTCTGAAATAAAGACGGTATATAATGGTAAGGTTCATATCATATAGCTACAGACTAAGCTACTGAAGTATTAATGTACCCGATTCATATTGTAAAGAGCCTCCACCATTTCAATAGATTTACTAGATACAACTGCAGCCACCTGGAAATCAAAATAAATCAATAAGAATGCAGGATGATAACAAAACTTCTAATGACTAAGTTGAATTGGTGGTGATAACAAATAGGAAGCCAAAACAAGTACAATTGGCCTCAAATTTCCAATGAATAAATAAGATGCCTGGAGAATATAACAGCATAATAGAAGCACACCTTCTTCCAGTCTTTCCCATATTTCCTGTACGCTTCAAAAAATCGCTTTAGTTCCTCGTCGCTCCATTTAGGTCCCAATTTATCAGACAACTTTTTCTTCTGCATAATGGACACAGCAAATAGTCAAACTTTAACCAAGAGAAAAATAGTGATGTTTTTTTATAGTGTTTTTCTTTTAAGAGCACTAATTTGTGGTGTTTCTTTTTTAATTGATAGTTATGCTTTAGCTCTGTAAATCATTTCTGTAATCTATGTGCTTGTAGTTATAAACTATAGTCTTCTATTTTCCTGCCCCTTCATATTTTTCAGTTTGTTTTTGCTTTGTCCTTCCATATAACAACAAAATGGACCGGAATCAACAAAAGTTATATATACAAGACAAATTCTTGTCAAGCGAAATCTTTAAAAAAACATCTATAATAACACCAATACTCAGATTAAATAAAGCCCAATAACTACAATTTTATGTCATTTAAAAGCTATTCTACAATATGTTACCAAGCAGAAAAGTGAGCAGAATTTCATTTGCTCCCGCCAAATTTCAACATAGAAACACTACCAAACCAACACGTACCCGTTGCTTAATTTTACTTGAGCCGACTTCGTCTTTCTCTGCAGAGACCTCATTTAAACTTGAAAACCGCTTATTCGTAGTTCTAGGTTTCTTCGTTGGTGCCATAAATCCTTTATCTATGCAGTAACAAAGCTCAGTTACAACTCAGCTCCTGAGCTGATCAATAATGCATAGTAGAAACATAAACACATAAAATTTTTCGTGAAAAAAAGATCAAGAAGAAGCCAGATAGCTGTCAAGAACAAAAAAAGAAAACGAAGAAATCGTTTCTTGGAAAAAAAGCAACCAAAGGCCAAAATTCTTTAAACAAATGGAAGATCACTCGAAATTGGTTCTTACATTGAAATTCGCTTGCTTACCGTTGGTAGGTTTATTGGATTCGCGCGAAAGAGGAGAGAGAAGTGAGAGGGTTTATTTGCCGCGAAATGATATTTTCTAAGTCTGGCTATCAGGGTGGAACAATGCACCGTCAAATCTCGCCATTGTTGTTTCACACGTGTCTTGGTATGTCACATCGACGGTTCTGTTAACGAGCCTAATTGAATATCTCAACTTATGCTTATACACGATTATATTTGAATTTATGGAAACATCAATTAGAAAAAGCTTCTCTTCGAGATTTTTGGTTATTTCAGTTTAAACCCTGATAAATTTGAAAATATTATATGGTGCTCGCAGAGTCACGGATGTCAAACTTACCTCTTGACACGATAATTTATTATTAAATTTCTTTTACCTATACATGTATAGCAATAATTCTTTTAAAATATTTATTTTTAAAACAATAATTACTATTTATTTTTGTTATGTTTTGAAGGAACTGCTACATGGATAAGACTACAAGGGAGTTTGCTTGAATTTCCTTCATGTTGAGTCATCCAAACCGACGTAATAGGATTTGCAATTTTTTTATATAATTTAAATTGGATTAAATATAATTTTGGTCTTTAAAAAATTATTCTCATTTGATTTTAGTCCCTAAAAAAAGATTATTTCAACCATAGAATTTTTAAAATATCAAAATTTAGTTTTCTTATAAACTCTATTAAAAATTGTTTTAAATTGTGATTTGATCAACTTATAATAACAAAATGAAATTCACATTTCTAAAAAAGTTTAAGGAAACAAATTGTGTTATAGTTTAAACTATAACATGATCAACTTTATTGAACACTTTGAGAGATGTGAATTTCATTCCATTATTATAAGTTGACTAAGTCACAATCAAACAACTTTTAAAAGAGTTAAAAACAATACTAAAATTTGGTATTGTAAAAGTTATGAGAATGGAAAACATAAATTTTTTTTAGGGACTACTAAAATCAAATCAAGATAATTTTCTAAGGAATAAAATCATATTTAACCTATTTAGATTTGTAATTTTATAACGAAAGTAGAAAGATGATTCAATTTAATCTAATTTTTTTATTTAATTTAATTTGAGATGATTCGATTTAATCAAATTGTATTAGAAATTATTTGATTATGAAATAACTTTAATTTATCATGAATCTTCTCTAAAATATCATAGTTGATTTTGTGTTTAATTTGATACCTTCAAAGTCGTTTTTTGTGGACCTTTAATTTTTTTACTACTTCAATAAATATGATAATAAACATATATCTTTAGACACAAAATAGTTGTAATGAGTAAAAACAAAAAACAAATGCATATTTTAAAATTAATAAAGCAAACAAGAAACAAAAACATAAATGAAATAAGAGCAACACAATAAAGAATACAAAATATATGAGATACTCGCTTTAGGAGTGACTAAACAAGAGCAAATTTAATTGTCTATAAATAAGGAAATGAAAATGTTGCTTCAAGTTCATGTTCAACAAAGTATCTATGTCTTTAGATTCAATTTTTACATCAATCATAATAATAAAAATGAATAAGAATATGATTCTAAGATGGTAAGTCATCTAAATTCTATTTTTTTTTTCTACATTATATAAATTTATTTCATGCATTCTGATAAAATTTGTCACATAAAGTCATTTCACTCATTTACATGTCATTTACACACACAAACACTTTATCTTAATTAAGAAAAAAATTAACTGTAAACCCAAAAAAAAAAAACACTAAAGGTTTAATGTAACTTGACACTATCTTTGTTTCCAAATCAATTCATTGTCTTGTCATTTTAGTTTGTACATGCCAAAAAGTACTTTAAAAATCATAACACAAGGTTTCAAGACACTTGATACTGCCTTCACAATTATTATTATTTTTCAATAAATGGTCTTAAACAATCAAACCTACACATTGCACAAAGTGGAATTTATGCAGCATCATATTGTACCATGCCAAAGGAAAAAGAAAAATACTAACAACATATTCTCTTTGATTGGTTGAAATTTCTTAGAAATTACAAAAATTTGTGGATCTCACATATTATTTAATGTCTCTCTTTTATGATTTTATAATTTTTAATAAATTTCAACTAATAGTAGAAGATGTTAGAAAAAATATATTGTTAGCACTCCTCAAAGAAAAATTCACTCACTTGCACATTTTCCGCTACATTATACACTCTAATATTGCTACATTCGCACTACACAAAGTATCAACTTGGTTGATGTCACTCACACTACACATTCACACCATTTTTTTTAAATAATAAACAATTTTAAAATAAAAGAAAAAATGGCACCACTAATGCATTTTTAAATTATTTTTTTAAAAAAAATGAGAAATTAAAACACATGACAGCTTTTGTTTATCCACATCCACAGTAGATTCTTAGCTTTTTATCGTATTGGTATTTTATGAAAATATTTTATAAAATAATGTAGAAAGAGTAAGCTTATTTTTAACATGTTAGATTCGGAGGTGCCAAGTTAAATAACACTTCATAGATGGTGGAGCAAGACTAGCTTGAATCTAGAAATAGTGGAAGCAATAATTTATATTAGTCTTTCAAGCCAAGAATTTGATGCATGTTTATCACATAAAACAAGAAGGCTCAACATGCAACATGAAATTCCTTGCTCCAAAATCATCCACAAACCATACTCTACAAGTGATAAGAAACACACAAATGAGACCTTGCTCCCAAATAAACATTATTTTTTTTTCATGGGATAAATTTCATAACACAAAAGACCTAAGAAATTGATTATTGACTAAAAGGAATGATAAAAAAAAAATTAATTTGGAACAATTATGTCTTTTTACTTTTGTTCATGTGCTATTCTTCACATGGGTGAAATTAAAATTTAGCAAAAGTTGTTTATTTCAAAAAGATTATTATTTTCATCTTCATAATGAACCAGCTATAAGGATGATAAGGAAAAAATGAATTAAGACCCCTAAAAACTTATGTATTGATAGTGCATAACAATAATTAAGTTTTAATGATTGTAAACAAACAATTAATGTTTGATAAATTGCCTATCTTTATATATCTCTTTTGGTTTAATTTGTCCATTTCGCTTAATCATATACAATTATTATATAAATACAAATGTTTTCGTTATACAAAGAATGTTTTAAAGAATAAAAAAGATAAACATAACATCTTCAAGAAGGCTTATATCTCAAAAGTCACGCCTTGAATGAAGTCAGTATTGCTTAGAATAAAAAAATGTAGAACTATCTAATATATGATATAAAGCTACAAAAGAATATAAGCAGATTGTGTTATCAGTAGAGTAAGTGACTAGTTGATGAAAAACAATTAATATAACACTAATTGTTGATTCAGATGTCTTACCAATAGATGAAGATGAAAGACTGTTGTGAGACAACACATAATTGAAGCATGTCACCTATAAATAAAAGAAGATTTTGAACATAAGCAATAGTTACATGTTTTAAGAAAAACCTTTTTATGACTCCCCACTCTTGAAAATTCTTGTAATTTATCTCTTCCAAATCAAGTTTTCAAATATTTAGCAAATATAAGGGATAGACTCATTAACATCATTCATATTCGTTTGATGCAAAAGTTGAGAGTCACTAAATCCATATTTTTTTAAAACTTATGAGATTAAGCCAAAAGTGACTTGTGAAAGAATGTTCTTTATAATAGTTTGAAGAGACTAGAAAAATACTACTTGGTTTAAAGTCAAAAGTGTTTTGACAAAAGAATACTTTAT
>JAMLFT010000820.1:0-36370 GCA_026544285.1 Pachyrhizus erosus | reverse complement strand
TTTGAGGAACTTAAAAATAAACTTTTTTATTTAGAGATTAAAAAAATAAATTTTTAATTTTAAAAACTAAAAATATAATTAAGTAATTCTTAAATATTAAATTAAAAAATTGATATCAAAATCGCTACAAATCATAATATCATTTATCTCACGATATGTTAAACTAGCGTCGTCTTAATGAATAAATTAAAAAATATATTTTCTAAAATTAAAGGACTTAAAAAAATTTAATTTAAGACAAAAAAAACAGATCACAGGTTCAAGAAATTTAAAACATATCTAAGTCTTGATATTTTATTCTTTTAAACCGTTTTATTAAATACGAATATTTTGTATTTGTAACTTCATTTGTTAAAAGAAAAAAATGTCTGTAAGGAACATAAATTTTGCATTAGGAACATGCAATGGAACAAGACTCCTTATCATGCATATAGGAGATTGGATAATTAAGGGAAAAATAACATGAGGGAGTAACATTGGTGCAAGTTCTAAATTGTTCTTACAACACTTCACTCAAAGTGACTTTCTATCTTGCACAGAAAGCAATTAAAAAAAAATGTATGTTATATAATAATAATAAATAAAATAAAGGTTAATCATTAAATTATGTGGAATTATATTTGTTAAAATCTGTCTTTAATTACAAATAACTCTATGTTGCATTATTAAGAATGACCTTGTAAAAAAATTGAATATTTTTATTATTAAACAAGATAAAAATGATTCAGATTACACTAAAAATATAATGTACAATAAAGTGTATAATAATTTTTTTCAATATAATTACACCTAATATTTATTTCATTATTCTTAATAATTATTTATTATCTAAATAACATATGCAATATAAAAAATATACATTTCAAATCAAGAAACTAGTCTATAATCACACATGTTAATTTCGGGAGACTTATTTATAAATTCTATTTTTTTAATTTGTTTGTTACTCACAAAAAATAAATATTTAACGTGTGTGTATATATACATATATATGTGATGATAATGAATATTTAACAAAAATAAATATTAAATAATACACATTTTAAAAAATAATAAATATAAATAAAAAAATCAAAACGAACCCATGCAACATACGAACTTAAAATCTAATATTTTATAAACACTGACTTAAATATTGTAATTTCTACTTAAGTTCCTCTCGCGCCAATGAATTTATATAATAAAATGAATTTAAGTATTAGAATTTAACTTTTATAACAACAACATAATAAAATATATTTAAACGTTTAACAAATTATAGTAATTCAAATCCACTTATTTATTTCAAATTAGCAGATGTCCTTTTCTCATTCAAGTATACTTTGATTGAAAGCAAATACAAGTTGCACATTAAATTTAGGGCATAATTGTGCTAAATTAAATATTAGGTAGCGTTTTTAAAACATTGGTCAAAGATTAAAAATAAAATTAAATAGTTTGATTTCTTAAGATATTAAACATATATTTTGTTTTTTAATTATCTAAAATCAAATATTTAAAAAACTCCACCTTTTAAAATAATACTTATAATTCATAACTATTTATATTTTTATTAAACACTTATTATTATTTTTTTCGGTGTGTTACTTTTTTCTTTTCTTTTCATCTACACCAATCCGCTGTATTATTCGTACTTCACAGTTATATATATATTTTATTTCATACAATAAAATAAAAAAGAATAAATTATTCACAGTATTTTTTTTTATCTTACACTATTTTTTAAAATTATTTAAAAATATTACACTTACGATCTTTATTAATTATCCCAACGACTTGATTATTTAAAAAACATTGCATTACCTATAAAAGAAGTTTGTGTAAATGTTAAAAAATAAAAATATCGTATACGATATTGTAATTTGCTGAATAAAAAATGTGTTCAGTATTCTATGAAGCGAATGCTCGAAAAGGTGCTGTCGGAAAAGAATTATGATATGTGATTAGGAATTAAAGAAATACAAAGCTTAGCGATGTGGGTTTTCATAATTAATAATAAGCATGATTAATGGAACTGAGAATGTTATTTTGGCGGTAATAGAAGATGATTAGTTTCAGCAATTCTTTTCTGTAAGCAAAGGCCAAAGAGCATTAGCTGAAAAAAACAAGTGTGAATCGAACAACGAACACTTAACTTAAGCATGAACAAGCGCCAAGAAGATGAGCGTAACATAGCTACTACCCTCGACTCCAGATTCAATCAGACCCTCAGAAATGTTCAAGGGTAACCCTCAATTCCCTCTTATTCATCTTCTCAGATCGAGGGCAATATCTGCGTTATTATTGTTTCATCCAGGTTAATTTTAACCATTTTGTGTTTTCTAGCTGATTTAAAAATCAATTATTAATTTCCTCTTTAAGTTTTGTGTTCAGTTTCGCCTACAACTCCAAACACATAGCTTACTGGCCTTAACTGGGGATGTGTTTGAATAACTATTAACTTAATTAAGCATTTATTGAATAAGTGCTTATCATGTAAGCATTTGGTTGTAAGTTTTTTCTATAATTGAAAATGAAATAAGATTAAACTGTTATCATAAGATATCATGAGCTTATTGAAATAAGCTGAAAATAACTTGTAGAGATATCTCAAGCTATATCCATAAACTCTCCTAAACACTTGCACTAGTGTTTAACCCTCACGAGTTACGATCCATAGAAGCAATGTAATCTATGTTCTCTCTCTGTCAAGGTTACTCAAAGGTCGTAGCATGCCCGGTAAGATATTATTGAGCCGTAGGGTAGACCCTCCGGATAACTCAAACTCGAAGATATCCTCACCAAATTACAGAAGGAGCTTTTCTCACAATGATGCTGGCACAAGTGATCACACATCTGGGGCAGTAGAGGTGATATTAGTATTTTTCGCAACTAAATCATTTTATAATACGTGTCTCTAAAAAGTTGACATGAGTGATGGGGATCAGTTCATTAAGTGGCCAAGTGGCACTTCTACTCTTGATGCAGGAGGAATTTCAGAGTACAAGCAAACCAATTAGTTCTGCCAATATCAGTAAGCTAAAAGCGTCCATCTCCCTAGGAGGAAGTCCACCTGAAGAAATCCGTAAGTCAACCATGGGTGCTAGAGCTACAGATTCTGCAAGAGTTATGAAGTTCACTAAGGTGCTTTCTGGAACAGTGGTTATATTAGGTATTTTAACTTTCCATATTTCTATTTGCTTTTGGGTCATTCATTGGCTTCTTCCTTGTAACTCCTACTTGGCTGCATCCAGTTGTGGAATTATAAGCCGTTTGCTCATATGAACATACCCACAATGTAGTTGCCTTTTCCCTACAGATAATTTTGGCAGTAAGGTTCAAAAATAAATTGCAACAGAAATTGAACAATGCACATGATATAATACATAACTTGAATTTTATCTTTTTCTTTTCTTTAAGCCATAAGTCTTTCACAAACCTAGGGTTATCTACCAAAATATTTCCTTGAAATCTATATTGCAGACAAGTTGCGTGAATTAGCTTGGAGTGGTGTTCTAGACAATATGCGTCCTAAAGTGTGGAGACTTCTGTTGGTAAGCTCTACGACCTTCGGCTATTTCTCTTGCTCTAGCTCATACCTCTGATGGTAATTATCAGTCATACAATGTGCAATGATTAGAAGCTTCGTAGTGCATATAAGAAATTTTCAGGTCTTTGCGGATTCTTATTTCATTTTGGCAATGCCTTAAACTTTTGTTCCTGGAGGGTGAGCCACGGAATTATTCTTTCAGAATAGATCTAGATGCTGCTTACAAAAATGTTTTGCAATGAGACTATATAGAAGACTTTAGAACAGAAAGTTGAAGTGATCTATTCTGTAGAGAATCATTTGAGTAAGGGTCAACATTATTGACCCCCAGTCACACGTCTTTATGGATTCTTCCTGGAAATTTAAAGATATACTGACAACAGGGATATGCACCACCTAATTCAGATAGAAGGGAGGGAGTTCTAAGAAGGAAGCGCCTCGAGTATCTTGACTGTATTTCTCAGTATTATGATATTCTTGATACAGAACGTTCAGATGACGAGGTTACCATGCTTCGTCAGGTATTCTCAGGCTTAATATATTCCTATCTTGATTATTCATGACAGGGTTGTCCTTCTTTTTGACTGTTGTCATTGTATATTTGTTAGATTAGTGTTGATTGTCCAAGAACTGTACCTGATGTTCCATTCTTCCAGCAACAGCAAGTTCAGAAATCATTGGAACGAATTCTTTACGCATGGTTAGATATTGTTGTTACCCATTTGTTGGCCACCAGATATTCTTAGTCTAGTGTTCTTTGCTATGGATTTTCTTTTTTAAAGTTGAAAGATGACTCTTAGCTTGGCTACGAAAGTTATGCAGTGAAACTTCCTTAGTATTGGGTTTGTACCAATGTGTACCCAACAAATACTGATACTGGATCTGTATCCATTACGGAAATAACCATTTGAGTAATACCAGTTTCAGAAGGTGGGACTTATACTTGCTTTTTGGGTACTGTACTCAATCTAGTCTGAAAATACTTAGGTATTTAAGTGTTTCTGATATAGGTAGACGGTGTTTCCAAGTTGCTACATCTCTTTTAAGTAAGCTGGTAACTGTTTTATGGTACTATGATACTTAGGAGGGCCTTGGGAGAGGCATGACCACACATTCCCTTCTAGAAATGGTTTCACTGTTAGATATCAGCAAGATGGTTGGTTACCTTCTGATGCATATGTACTACACATTCAGAAGACTTTCAAAATAGTTGATCTAGTCTTATATACTTCTGCTTTCTTCTTAGCAGCATTTATGAGCAATGGCTTGGGAAAAAAAGAAAAGATGCCAGAACCACAATAGATCTTTGTGGTCTAGCTTTCCCATTTTAAGTTTATTATTCTCAGAGAGATTTGAACTATAATTATGAACAGAAATTGGGAGAAAATATGGGATTGTAGAAAGAGAGACAGCAGAGAGAAAAATAAGGAGAATTGAAAACTGAAATGATTTTTATGTTATTAAATCTTAGTGGTAATACAGAGGTAATTAGTCTTTATACAAAACAAAATCCTAGTGCTGATAAAGTGATAATCAACAACTGGGTGTTACTAACTGACAACTGTCAATAACAAAATGGCAGCTGGATGAGAATAAGCTTGGCTTAGAAGCTGCAGTATATACCATTTATACTCTTAACAATTATGCAGACATGAATTGTACTGGCTTCAGTCTTTATCCACGATAGATACTCTGAAGCTCTTTAACCTTTGTTATTGACTTACAATTATGCAGACATGAATTATACTGGCTTCAGTCTTTATCCATAATAGAGACTCTGAAGCTTTTTAACCCTTATTATTGGCTAACTAATGAATACTATATTTGTTCTTTTATTTTATTCATTAACATAAGTTCCCAATCTTTTACCAGGGCCATTCGGCATCCTGCAAGTGGATATGTTCAGGGGATAAATGATCTTGTTACACCATTTTTGGTTGTTTTCTTATCAGAATATTTTGAAGGGGGTATAGATAATTGGTCAATGTCTGATTTATCTCCAGACTTGATCTCTAATATTGAGGCTGATTGCTACTGGTGCTTGTCAAAATTGCTTGATGGTATGCAAGACCATTACACATTTGCTCAACCTGGAATTCAGAGGCTTGTTTTCAAGTTAAAGGAATTGGTCAGGAGGATTGATGGTAACCTTTTACTAAGGCCTTTTATTTCCTTCAAGCATCACTATAATTTTATGAACTTTGATTGCCGCACCACCTTTTGTTGATTTGGTACCATTTCTATTTTGAAGTTTCATTTTCTATTTTGAAATAGAGTCATTGCTTCTAAATTTTATCAATATTATGCGTGTTGAATCTTTCACGTTTCACATGAATCTTCTCCTTCCTTTGATTATTCTCGTAGTGATTATGAAGATATATTTGGTTTGTTATAATGTTGTTAATTTTATAAATCTAGTAGTATATATCAGCTGAACTACCCTGTTTGTGTCATAACATTTTAATAATTAGTTTTGAGTTTTTATAGTAAAATAATCTCATATTTTTCACCATCGATTAGGGTAAGGAGAAGAATATGAACCACTGAAACTGGGAACATTTAAGAACATGGAACATTACCATTCTACCACCCTCAGCCATAGAAATAAGTGTATAGATAGCAATGTAAAAGAGCTTTTGAAAACCTTATGCAGTTCACATTGTTTATGTTGTAAAACATATGTAATTGCCACTTTATATTCGTTCTATTGGAATTCTTTAACCTGAGACATGTAAATGAGTATATTTTCTGGTGGGTGTTTGTAATTGATTATGATTGTGGTTAAAATTCTGTGTGTTCATTTTGGAGATTTTTCCTACACAGAAGAGTATAATCTGTTTGGGGGTCATAGTTTTCAAAAATTCAACTAGACATTTCTTACCTATCTGCTTCTAACTGAAGTGCCAAAATTTGATCATCATCATATTTCTGTCCATTGGCTAAAGATAAGGAATTCATAGAATGAATCACCAAACCTTTGCTTTATTTTTGTTGCTATATTATTATTTGTATGTATTTAGATTTAATCTGATGTACCCTAGTGAAACTTTTTTACTGCACCAGAGCCTGTTTCACGACACATGGAGGATCAAGGACTTGAATTTCTTCAGTTTGCTTTCCGCTGGTTCAACTGTCTTCTAATCCGTGAGGTTTGCTCTGATATTTTGTTGTCTTATAAGTGGGATAATTTTCTCAAGAACACATATATAATTGATAGGATAAAATATATTTTTAGTCCCTCGTTTTATCTTGATTTCTGTTTAGTTTCATAATTTTTTTTACTATTTTTAATTTCTCATAAATTATTTTGTTTTGTTTACTCTCTGACATTAATTTTATTTGTTAAGGAATGATATGTTGAACATAAATTGTGTGTAAATATTTTGTTTAAGTTTTTTGATGATTTTTAATCACTATAAATTTTTTGGTAGTTTAAATGTTTATTTTTGTAGTATTTCTGATGATTTCATAAAATTTAATGTTTGGCATTTTAATTTTGTTTTCTTTTTTGTTGTAATATTTCTAACCATTTTAGTAATAAGAAAATTTGTAACAGTTAAAAATTTTGTAAAAAGTCAAATAAAAAATTTTCAAGCGCAAATTTTGTTCACCAAGTCACCATTTAACAATTAAAGTTAATGTCAAAGACTAAAAATAAAATATAATAATTTATGAGAGACTAAAAATAAAAAAATAAATTTATGAAGGACTAAAAACATATTTTATCTGAAATGTTATCATGATGAATGGAAAAATTGGTCTGGGATAAATTTGGGATGATTTTATGGTTTTTTACTAATGATGTCTGCTTATATAATTAGATACCTTTCCATCTCATCACACGCCTTTGGGACACATATTTAGCAGAAGGAGATGCCTTACCAGACTTCCTAGTATATATATTTGCTAGCTTCCTTCTAACGGTGAGCTAGCTTTCCTTGGCATTTTCATATAATCTATTTGAATTAGATTTCATCTTGCAGCTGTAGTGATCGCGAATAGTCTTTATTAGTCAAGTAGGATAAAGCTAGGCATGATTTGCATTTTTCTTTGCCATAACACACACTTGTCGTTTGCTTTTGCACCCGTTTCTACCATCTAAGATAAATGCCTTTTGTAGAGATTTCCTTCCGTGCTGTAAAATTGTTTCGATTATTTCCTATGTGAATTAAAATTGCTTTATAAAGGATGCAATTCTTGCATTTCTGGATATACATATCTGTGTATTTCCTGCTTGTTTACTGCCACTCTTAAACTCAATCTTTTATGCATTTCTTTGATTCCTGTTGAATTTATGTATAGTTGCTTAGATTATTTACATATTCTTCTTGCTTTTGGGAATGATTAATTTAGTAGGAAGTGACCTTTTTTTTTATTTTATTTGTTTCCCTTTAGTGGTCAGACAAGCTCCAGAAACTTGATTTCCAAGAATTGGTAATGTTCCTTCAACACCTCCCGACACAGAACTGGACTCACCAGGAGCTTGAGATGGTGCTTTCCCGGGCATTTATGTGGCACACCATGTTCAACAACTCTCCTAGCCATTTAGCTAGCTGAGCAGGCAATTGTGATTGCCGAATTAGTTATTCAATTCCCCCCTTTTCTTTTTCTTGCTTTCTATCACTTTTCTTCTTGCTCAGTGTGGGGTGCTTTTTATTGATGAACTAATTTTTTTAATCAATTTTCCTCTTCCTCTTGTACGTTGCCTTGTAATATTTTGTAAAGGAGAGACAAAAACAAATGGTAGATAGAGCGAGTCTATTTTTGTTGTATTAATGATATATATTCCAGAACTGCAATCAATACCCAGTTTGTGTACGCAATTTTTTTTAATGGGTTATTGTACGAGCATTATGGATACGTAAATGCTACTTAACACGAATTGGCGAATTTAACTAGACGATTTTCCACCCAAATGCCATACATGCCCAACATAACCCTTGTTATATACCCTGTTATATAGTTATTAATGTGGCCGAAAGTTCCACGTTTGACCAAACCCCCAAGTGGGACAAAGATCACGTCTTCCTTAGGACAGCAGATAACCCGGCATAAACTATCAATAGCAAGCAGGTTTACTAGCCATTGAAGTATACACGTGAGGAGGATTTTCGTGATATTTGAACTCAAGTCAGAACAATGTTACTTTAGCATAGCTATGAGGTTTTATGTTAATTTCTCAAAAAGAATTAACGATTGTATAGAATGGTGATGGTGACAAATAAAAATCAAGATTGATCACATACAATTAAGATAGAATGGACACCTCGTTTTATTCCTCATCAACTTCAAGCCCCGGTATATATTCCAAACTAACATCAAATACGACTGGACTGCTTGGAGCCACCCTTGGTCTTCCAGGAGCAGAACTAAGGCCTTTTGGGAATGCCAGCTGCCAAATTAAAAAACAAATACATATATAGCCAACAATTAGAACCGAAGACTTGCCATTTCCATTTAGTAAAGAAAATTATCAGAGCATTGAGTGATTGTTGTTGATTGTCGATGCACATTTCAAGCACGATGCTCATACTCATAGCCACGGAGAAACTAGCAATATGGAAGCCTAATATTGAATAAAGTTGTATTTTTTTATGCATTAAAAAAAAAGTTGTAGTATGCTTCACAAGTATAAAAGACAAATATCACTTTAAGATTTTAAATGTGTTGACATGTTGGGAGATGTTACATGTTTACAGAAAAGGGTAGGATCAGAGAAATTATTACATGGCCCAAATGATCCCCGTCAATTTTTACGTGACACCGGATATGTAACTACATTTTTTGGATTATGAAAAAAAGGTAGTTGTGTCCCATGTAAATTGGTTGTAATGATATGCTCGTAGACTACGTAATAATTTCTTGAAGGGTGGAGGGGAATCTAGCATCAAGTATCAAAATAGAAGCTTACTGATCCAGGAATGTACAGTCGACGCTTCCCTCCTACTTTCATGCTCAGAATACCTTCATCAAGTCCCTGTATCACCTGTTGTTCATTGGGTTGAATATCAGTTAATCTTTAAAAGGATTATCAAACATTGGTCCCAAAACTATAGTTTTTCAAGTTTGAACACAACTACAGTGAAGGAAAAATTCTTAAGCTTTTAAAATGAAAACACTAAAAGCAACATTCAGAGTTTACCTGACCAGAACCAACGCGAAAAATGTAAGGCTGGCCTTTCTCCAGTGAACTGTAAAGTTGAAAAGGGTGGACAAGAGCAACACATAATGTACCTTTGTCTAGGTCATATTCACAGGCTTCAAATTCATTTTCAGCAAAGTGCATCCATGTGAGTATGCATATAGTTGAACATTTAATCAGGGTTCAAAGAGAACATCTTCGAAACAAAATTAGAAGGTGACAAAAACTGAAAACTGAATGGGGAAGTTAAAACACCAAAACATTCTGTGAAAGATCTGATTGAGATCTTATTGTAAATAGGGAAAGTTAGAAAGTTTGTAAAATAGGAAATATTGGAAATGATTTGTTTCCTTGTAACCCTTTTTAGATTCTTTCTCCTATTATAAATAAATCAGAATGTGTATAGCATTTGACACACAATTCCTGAAAAATCTAAAATGGTAGCAGAGCAGGTTCCTTTTTTTTATTCTACTATTCTGTGCATTGAATAGTACCGCATGTCAGTCTTCCCTGCCACTCCTCCACTTCCGGCAACCTCTTCCAGCCCCTGTTTGGCTGCGTTCTCATGGCTACTAGTAGCACCGCCAATGCCATTTTAACCATTGTCCCACTCATTGCCTGTGAGGAATTGAGTGGTTCAGCAAATTATACCACTGGGCCACTGTTGTCCAACTCTTGTTCCATGGTCAAGGTTGTGCCACCCACTTGACCATACCAGCTATTCTCGCCGAAGCGAGATCATTGGCTGCAAATTGATGCCTTTGTGCATCGTTCTCTAGTACCTATTGCCCCCAACCTTCAACCTCAATACCAGTCTTTTCCGTCTTGTTATGAGGTCTGGACCAAAGCCAATAAGGTCTACTCCAATGATGTTTATCATTTCTACAGTGTGGTGACCGCCATAACGTCCACCAAGCTTGAGAATATGGACATGCTAACGTATCTTGATAAACTTAATTGCTTTATTGCAGATTTTAACAGTTTAATGCCTTTCACTTCTGATGCCGAGACCTTTTACCAACAACGTAACCAATACTTCATGGTCGTGCTCTTGCGAGACTATCATCAGAACTTGACTTGGTGCGTAACCCGATTATTTCGTGTCCTACTATTCTTACCTATAACAGGGTAAGTGAACAGTTGCTGCGTCTCTCACTCTGCATGTTTTGTGGATCTTCTACTACTTCTTCTGCCAATACCTTTGGTCTTGTATCTCAACCCTCTCATCGTGGGGACTGTGGTGGAGGTTGTAGTGACAAGAACCGTCCTCAATGCAATTATTGCAACTGCTATGGCCACATCAAAGCAGAGTGTCGTATTAAAGCTCGGGAGCAATCTAAGACTACCATGTTGTTCAGACTGCTGATCCTGCCCCTTCTGCATCTGCCCCACTAGTAGATGTCACTACTTCTGCCACTGACTAACAAGAGTTTCTCCAATTTCGGGTAGCTCAACATTCCACTTCCCCTGCATCTGCCATGGCTCAATCTGGTGTAGCCTTTGTTTCCCAGACCTCCTTACTTGGACCCTGGATTCTTGACTTTGGTGCCTCTAGTCACATGATTGGTAACCAATCCCTTTTCTTCCAATTAACTTTCTCCGACTCTCAGATTAAAATTCGTGACATTGGCCAATGGCCAAACCAAGAAGAAACGTGCGGCATTGTACACATTCCAATAGTGTGTGGTCTTGCCAATGGCTCTCATATTAAAGTTCGCGACATTGGCCAATGCCAAACCAAGAATAGACACACGGTATTGTACACATTCCAATAGTGTGTGCTGTTGCCAAAATATGGCTGATTGACAATTCTCTTAACAGCACATTAGCACTTTTAGATGACCAAATATTATTAGGCATGGCTGTACAATTTTGTGTAGTCAAATAAAACTTCTCATGTATACACAACAACAAACATCATTCCACAACTAGGAATTCAATGACTGAAGAAAGATTGATAGAAATTTGTAATACCTATCAAATATTTGTCCAGATGGAACCATTGCAACATAATTAGCGGCCACCTATAATTACATTTCATCAGGTATTAACATTAGTGTTGTCAGAGAGGCGCATGGAAATGAAGTCAGTCTATGCTTATTGAGAACATTATCACCTGCTGACAGAGGACTAAACACCAATCCAAACAAAAGTCACTTTTAAGTTTATTCAAGGAGGGAAAAATGAAGATGCTTTACTCTTTAATGAAATTTCAAACTTTAGCTAGTTCAGACAGGAGATATAGAGGCCATTGCCTGGCCTAAAAAAGTGCCATTGTGAAGAAGCTTGGCTCAATTGAATGCATTTGCTGCCTCAAATATGATGTGTATATATATACACTTATGTATGTGTGTGTATATATATTTTAAAATATGCCTACAGTGATTCAAGTGCTTGAGAAAGTTATGCAGTGCCCTCAAGGAAAAGAAGGGCACATTGGATCGGCAGAGGCATATGTTATCTTGAAGAACTTAGGAGATGGCAAGTCCGTATGAGATAATGCCATCACTAAGAATTGTGTAGTATTTTTCACCTAGAAGGTAACAATAAATATATAACCTGATCATTTCCCAAGAAAAAAAGATTCAGTTGTTCCCAAGATACGACTTAAGTTGTTAGGTTTTGATCTAGTTCAAATTTGGCATTGGCTGCCATTTTGAAAGGTCGAGACAATCATACAAGAGAACCTGAACATGTCAGAAGACTTTTACACACCTGAAATCCAATTGGTGGACTGGGACCTTGCCCAACTTTAATATCCTTGTACTGCAAACCTGATCCAGTAGTTACCGCAGGCACCTTCATTGTATAAATATTCAAAGATTGCATCAGTCATTAACTACGGATATTAAAGTGTTAGTAAAGTAAAATCCAGTGGCCTATCATTTATTGATGATCAAAGATTCCAAAAAATATGTACCTTTCAACTAAAGAGCTATCACATTGATTAACTATTTCTAACAAAAGCAGATTCTTCATTGCATGGAGCACATCTGAACATCATACAGTATTTTATGTAGAACTATCAGAATCTCTACTTGTTCCTCTCAGAACGGTAGGTTCTATTAACTAGAAAGAGTATGAGGGGTAGATTAGACACTGCAAGTATATTAACTCTTAAATTTCAGCAAGTAAATTAAGCTTTACTCCCAGATAATTTTTAGGTCATAAAACTTGAAATGAAGGGACAGCACATGTGCGAGCCTTACTGTAGATCTCTTCAAGACTAGCAAAAATTTGTTATCAGTGGGGGTAATAAAATCTCTAACTTTTTAAGGCAATGAATTTCAACGAAATTATAATATCTTCTGCTATATTTATATGAATGATGTTTCAAGTTTCCAAGATTTCACATACAATTCACCTTACAGAAACCTGTTGTCTAATGTTACTGCATAAAAGTGATGCAACTGCATGGATGTGAATGCATTCTAAGCAACGTACAGCAGTCAATGACAATGTTTAAATGGAGAAAAACATAGAAATGAGGCAAAGAAGGGGACTATGTAATCTCACCATACATTTTCAAGCTCTTTCTCACACGTGTCATCACACAGTTTTGGCTTTTCTTCTGGGGGCAAACCAGCTCCATTGGCATCCAATGAACCGATGAAGAGACCTGATACTCCTAAAGCCAACCCAAGAAAGTCTCTACGTGAATTGGCATTAAACATAGCAGTAGTGCATTCCCTCGTCTCTGAGGATTTGACTTTAACAACTAATCTTCGAAGTTTGTCCACCAAAATGCTTTGAGGAGGAGTAAAAGAGGGACTTCTACCACAAGTAGAACCTAACAAAAGGGAAACTAAGTTTAGAATACGATTGTAGCAATTAAAGCAACAGTGCCATTGAAGAAGGGAAGTTGGGCCAACAACATTATCCAGAAACTGAACTGAATTCACATTCTATGAATGTCTACTGCTGAATGCTTGCTATTAATAATACATATCAACACAACATAACTTATTTTTTTTATAAAAAGCATTTTTAAAGTACATGTCATGCTATAAAAGGCTATAACTCGTTATTGGGATAGAGAATTATGCACTGTTGAGATAGTAAGCAAAACAGAAAAATGCAAAACAATTGAGTTGTGGTGAGAAGAAGGAAACAAATGCAAAATTGAGGGAGTGAAGTGAAAGGGTTACCAAGTGGGAGAAGCAGAGAGGAGGCCATGGTAGGCATATCCAAGGATGTCATGCGACGATGTCCGCAAAATGGATAAACTGAATCTTCTCAAACATGGCTAGGAGCTGGAGCCAGAGTTTGTACCTACCACGTGGCAGATACAAATAAATAGGATGCACTGAATCTCTGTGCACCGAACTTTATTTTACTTTTGTAGCCAATTTTTAATGTATTTTTGTAAACATTTTTTTATAAGATGGAATTTATTCAAAATTATAAAATTTTATGAGTCTTACTCATTAAAAGTATTTCACTATTGATTTTATAATTTTTAATAAAATTTAATTAATAATAACAATTTTTTTATTAAATTTTGTAATTTTCTAATTTATCATTTTTTTTTTATGAAATTGTCAATCTCTTTGATGAAAGACAATTTTACTGGATTTTCAAGAAAATATATCAATTCAAACTATCGTAAGTCAAAACTAAAAAAAATAAATAAAACGATTTAGTAATCAAATTAATTCATTTTTCTGGTCGAAAAACAAAACCAATGATTCCAAACATTTGGAGCAGATTGCATGGACTCGACGTGAAAAAATGGGCTGGTCAGGAGACAGGCCCAATTTATAAACTGGGAGAATAAAGCTCGTTTCGGCCCATTCCAAATGGAAGGTGCGAGCGTCGAAGAGCGTGAGGAGGAGCAAGACTGAGGAGTGTTCCCAAAAATCGCAATATCTTCAATTCTATCTGCAACTGCCAACCTATTCGTTCGTCGATCACAAAATGGCGGCGAAACTTCAAATATTTACGGGATTACCCCCGGCACCATTTCAATCTTCGTCTTCCTCCACTCTCTGCGTAGTCAAGAAGCCTCTCACTACCTCCTTTTTCGGCACTGGACGAGGTATTATACTATTCTCACTCTCTTTCCGCTACTCGCAATCGTTAATTTTCGTTTAATTTGCTTAAACGCTAAATTCAGCGCGTGATTAACTTAATTAACCTTGTTTCCGACTCTTAATCGTTGAAATGGAAGTTCTGAAACTCAGAGTGATGAGGATTGCGAAGCCAACGCGTGGTGGAGGTGCTCTCGGTGCTCGCATGAATCTCTTTGACAGGTTCGCTAGAGTTGTGAAGGTGAAAAAAAGCACTGAAACGACAGTCGTTTAGTTTTTCATGGTTTAGCTTTAATATTCTCATTGTCGTTGTCGTTATGGTTAGATTTTGTCATCTTAGTAATGCAGTCGTACGCAAACGCTGTCATAAGTTCGTTTGAAGATCCGGAGAAAATATTGGAGCAAGCTGTGCTTGAAATGAACGATGACTTGACTAAAATGCGTCAAGCTACTGCACAAGTTAGTTACTGTTTTCATCTCTTTGTTTTGGAATTTTTTATAAGAATAAGTTTTTGTATTTGTTGTTTCCTAGTGTTCTTTCAATCATTATCTATTCTTATATTTTTTTTTCTTGTTTGAGTTATTATGATTATACACTAACTATTTAGCTGTAAACTGACTTCAAAAGGTTTGTTAGTTCAACTTTATTTTCATCGAACATTTTCTGTCTTTAGGTGTTGGCATCTCAGAAGCGGTTGGAAAATAAATACAAGGCTGCACAACAAGCTTCTGAAGAGTGGTAATGTATGAAAGAGTTATTATCTTGATTTGCTAATGACGTATGGTATATAAATATGCCTTTGTGCTTTTTTATCTGATATAGGTACCGTAAAGCACAACTTGCTCTTCAGAAAGGTGAAGAAGATCTTGCTCGTGAAGCTCTTAAGAGGCGTAAATCTTATGCGGTACTTTGTCATTTGTTGGCCGGTTATAAGCTAATATTTGTCTGAATTTCAATGTTAGGTTTTAAAAAGGGCTGTTTAATTTTGTGGAATGTAAATGAGTCAAATGAAGCTGTTGATTTTTTATTTTTCCTTTTTTGCATGGTTGTTAAATAGTTTAGCAATTTGTCCTCCTCTCATTGCTTAATAGTATTGAAACATTTGATGCTTGCATTTGTTATTGTCTCATTCCTAGAAGCATGTTAAAAGCTTGATTAGAACTGTACCTGTCTTCTAAAATTATTTAACCTCATAACCAACAATAGGTCTATGAATTGGATTAAGCATTCGGATTGTGAGGGGTTATAATGTGTTTTGATTAGCTGAAGTTGTTAAAATCTTTGGATGACCCTTCAAATAGTTGACTCTTTAAAGTGTTTTCATACATTTCAACTGATGTCAGATATTTGATGAAAATATGAATGCTGATGACAGTCTTGTAGATTAAAAAATTTGGAGTTTGCCAAAGTTTGACCTTTTAATCTATGATTCAGAAAAGTGCATCTTCAAAATAATGCCTTATGCATATCACATAATGGAAGGCTCATTATATGCTTTTAATATGTTGCAGGATAATGCCAGTTCTTTGAAAGCTCAACTTGATCAACAAAAGACTGTTGTTGACAATCTTGTCTCTAATACACGGGTAAGCTAAATCTTGTTTTCTCACAGTATCTCAGAACACTGGATTGTAATATAGTGACATCATGACATAGAGTCACTAGTGTCAAGAAAGCCTAAGTTAAAGATCAATGAAGCTTTTGGCGTTTTGGATTAGTTTTGACTCTTGATTATGTTATGGGTGTATATTCCTAAGACCTTGCAAAACCATAATTGTATCTTTGGTTCTTAGAAAGAGTAAGTTTTGTCGCTTGAGTTCATTTTATAAATTTTTCCCTAGGCATGTTTTACTGCCACTAGGAGCTATGCTATAATTTGGTCTACATTATTTTGGTACAATTGATTATTTTTGAATCCCCAAGTTTTTCTTGTGTTTGGACTTCTTTTGCAGTAGAAACTAGGAAATTTCAATCTTATAAGGTTTGGTTCTTTATTCTCTATCCATTTTCTTGTAGGGTAAATTAATGGGCGTCTATTTAAACATTATAATGCATTTTTTAAGATGAATGATTATTTTAATGGATTGTTGTAGAAAATTGCTATATTCTTGGTTGTGTGGACTGCGGAGAAATCTAATTGTAGATGTGATACCTAATGAAGGAACTGTAGGTGTGACCCTCCACCGTGTTTTATTTAGCTTTCCACTTAACCCATTACCGTGACCTATTTTCATCAGCATGTCACATTTAGATATTCTATTTCAAAAATTGCATCCTTCCTTTAATTAACCTTAGAATCCTTGAACCACAGTTTCCACTGGTTGTGCTGTTTACATTGTAAAGGCATTAATTAACCCCTAATATCTCCCTTATAAACTGCAAATGTTTCATTCTCTAAAATACATACAATAAATAAGACTACAATCCGCTAGCTTTCTACCATTGCCATCCCGCGAAAACCTACCCTTAACCTATTGACTTGTAAGCTTCCACTGTTCTACAACTGATCAGACAATGCTATAGCTTCTGCTGAGCCTTTCTTTACTTCAGCTATGAATGTAAAATTAGCTTGTGAATAGAATAAAAGGAAAAAAGAAATGGCAAGACTAATTTCTGGCTTGTAGGCTAAAGCCTAAAATGTACCAATGGACCTATACTGTTAATGAGGAGAATGTAGTTTAAAAATTGAGATGGAAAGTTGTTTGCTGGAAGTGGACACAGCACACTGCACTTTTCCTATCTTTTTTTTTTTTTTTTTTTTTGTAAGAGGTGCTCCTTCTAGAAATGATGGGAATCAGTTGAACAATTTTGGTTTAATACTCTAATGCTGGCATTTTTATTATAAGTAACATTGTTTATCTAAGTTATCAGCTATGAATTGTTTATTTTGTAGCTTTTGGAGAGTAAGATACAGGAGGCAAGGTCGAAGAAGGATACTCTCAAAGCAAGAGCTCAATCAGCAAAGTTTGTCTTTCAAATCTCTTACCCATTGACTTCTGTCTTTTACAGTCTGGCTTTTTAGTAATGGTTGTTGGTTGATGTTCCTTCAGGACTGCAACCAAGGTGAGTGAGATGCTGGGAAATGTCAATACAAGTAGTGCTCTTTCAGCTTTTGAAAAGATGGAAGAGAAAGGTAAGAAAATTCACTTAGTCTACTCTTTGGCTGTTTGGGTATATAAATAATACTTCTATATAAACTGGCCTATACTTAATGTGCACCCTTAACCACATTCAAATGTATGATTTCATTGCCATGCCCCTGAGATATTTTTGAGGTTCTATGTTTCCTATCCTGCATAACCTATTAGCATATGCATAAACTATAAAATCAAGGAAAAGATTTGACATGTGGAAGATTCTAGTGGTTCAAAACTTTTGCTATTTGAATTCATTTTGATTTCGATAAATGACAAGGGCTATATTGCACAATCAAGTTATTTTATGATTAGGCCGAACCTATACTTTGGGAATTATGAGCGTTTTGACCATATGCATGTTCATTCTTAATTATTCTAATAAGTGTAATTGTATTCAAAATCTATAGTAATGATGAAAATTGTTAGTAAAATAAAATTTGGCTTATGTTAATATGATATGACTTGCTTAAAAACTACAAACTAATCAATAGAATTAAAAATATGTGAACATTTGCCAGGATTATTTACGTAATCTTTTTATGTGCTTTTATTATTCTATGTGAAAATATTTTTCTATGTAATTATTTTCTGTTATCTTGATAGTGTTGGCAATGGAGTCCCAAGCTGAAGCTCTTGGCCAGTTGACAAGTGATGATCTTGAAGGAAAGGTAGTAATTGTTTGTATACCGAGTGACTTCAAGTTTATACGAATGCATTACATGTTGAGCTTGGAAATGAAGGAATACAAATTAAAAGGGGAAAAACACTAGATTTACTTTATTTTAATTTATTCTTATGGGAAACAGGATAAAAGGACCCAAACCCAAGTTTATTGCATCTTTGGAAAAGTAAATGTTCAAATTATTGGAAATTGAAATCTTCTGAAATATTATTGTCATAGCTAGATTCACTACATTTCTCTGTGGATCAGTGAATAAATTGCCTGCTAATGGGATGTCAAAAACAGTTATGTTTTCTATTCAATAATAATGTAGTTCTCTTTGTCTATTTCCTATTAAATAATAATATAGTTTTCTTATTTCACTTACCGTTGGAAAATGTAGAAACCATTTTTCCTTGGAAACTATTTAGTAAAGAAATAAACCCTGAGCCCAGCAGAATCTTCATTATGTAAATCTTTTCCTTTGGTAAATAATTTGAATGCAGCCCTGAATCACAAAAAGCACTTAGAACAAGCCTAAGTTCCCAATATATATTGGGATTTATTATATTAACCCTTGGTTTGGTCAAATGGATTCATGGGCTGCATCATCCATTATTTTATCATGCATTAGAATTGGAAGTTTGGAGTGGCAAAGGCTGTAAAACTTAGTTCTTTCATTATATAATTGTTTGTGAAATTGATGGATTTCCTTCTATTGATTTTTGCAGTTTGCATTGCTTGAGGGTTCATCAGTTGATGACGACCTTGCAAATTTGAAAAGAGAATTATCTGGTGCCTCAAAGGTATGCTTCAAATGGGAAATAGTTTATGTTTGGTAGTAATGGAATGAGAATTTTTTAATTATTTGTCTTGCAAGTTGTTTTCTTTCCTTGTTTTGTGAGCAGAAGTTGGTAAACCTGTGAAAGAACAGGAAAATATATTTTTTTCCCCCAAAAGCATTATATTTTGCTAAATAAAGTAAAATTGACGGAGAGAAGTTTCCTATGATACCACCTACGAGCTACATATCATTTTTTCCATTTAATTTTTTGACTGTTTGCTTCAAGCAGAAAGGAGACCTTCCTCCTGGAAGAAGTGGCACCACTAGTGCCAACACTGGAATTCCATTTCGAGATGCTGACATTGAGTTGGAACTGGATCAATTGAGGCAAAGAGCAAAGGAATTTTGAAGCATGGGATCTTTTTTGTTTCTTCATATTTTAAGCTTGAATGTAGTTTCTTTATTTCTTATATCATCGTTGTACAGCTAAAGGCCAATCATGGTATTGTTCAATTACTGGCGAAAAATTGGTTGGAAAAATGAACCGATTAGCTGCATGCTCATGTAGCTCATGTTATATTTAAATACCTTAAGTCCTTAAATGTGTTGTATTATATATACGATCAGCAGTCTTTTTTATTTCTATTAAAATGCATGAGTTGCACAAAACTATCCATTTACTCACAATTGCTATTATCGACAATTTTCACTCGGAGCAATTCTATATTATATCTCGTAGTTTGTATTTGAACACCTTCTATGAGGAGCAATAGAATTTATTATACCATCAAAATAATGTTTATTTAGTGCAGGCGCGCATATTTTTGTAAGCAAGGACACTGATAGTGTCTAGCTGCTGATAAAAGTGAGGCCAATTCTTAATGATGTAAGAACCAACTTATACTGGCAAATTCTTAGTGTATGGCGACAAATTCTTCTTTTTGGTGTTACTAAGTATAAACATATTAGGAAGCTAGCCCTACATTATCGAAAAATAACCTAAAATTATCATTAAAGATCTATCAAGAAGATAAAAACATAAATTTTAGTATTTTTCATTCATTAATTGATACCTCATTATTTTACAAATTTTACATTTTATAATAAATCTAATGCATGACAATTTCGCATGTGTCATCATCTAATATTTTAAAGAATTTAAATAAAACTAAATAACAATATAAATAATATCTTAATATTTAAATATTTAATTCTATCCAATAAAATCTTTTAACCACCTAATTTTCTTTCTTTTGAACTTTCCTTGACTCATCCTAACAAAGCTAGAAAGCAAATGTGAACAGAAGAAACAAGCACATGAAGCATTCAAACTATGAACTGAAATATTCAATACGAATGTGTTACAATAATTAAAAATGAATCACGAGAAAACTTGTTTCGATCAATTAAAAAGAACTTCAACCCTATATACTTACGTAGTATATATACAACCCGGTTATAAATTAATTAATCAACAGTAAAACGACTATAATGTTGCAAAATATCATTATATAAAGATTAGACTATCGTGAGATAATTGACTCCTACAATAAAAATTTAAGTCTTCATTCTTTAGGAGAATATTTTTAAGAGTTATTTCTTTATCATTAAGTCAAGCGTCTTCTCTTGCATTGGGTCCAGTTGTATCCTTTATAATTTTTCATTCATTTCACACACTATTACTTAAATCTAATTTTAATTGAAATTTGATTTAATTTTAAATGTTGATTACTGATAAATTAATGATACCTTTCTTCTACATGATAAATTAATTGCAAAATGTATTTCTTGTGGGTGTACAATATATTAAAAACATAATTTAATCTTTTTTATAGAAGAATTTGATTAATTTAATTATTAAAAAAAATTCATATGACAGTTGAAGATTCTGGTTGTGATGGAGCATGTTTGGACGCGCCTTCGTTGTTTTTGCGCTATTTGTTCCATTGAATTCCACTAGTCCAGCTAACACGACTTCGATTTTCTTTCTTTTCCTATTATATATATTTTTCTCCCTAATTTGCAAAAAAGTAAAAGTGGGTAGTTTAGTTAGAATTTGGGACAGGAAGAAAGCCCCAACTTTTTATTAAATTCCGCCGTCAAAAACTGAAAAAACTACGTGTGAGTGTGATATTCTAAACAATGTGTTAGGTGTAATCTATTATCCTTTCATTTTTCTCTGGCATAGTCAAATATGAGTAGTTAGTCAATTCAAAGTTTCTAATCACGGTAGTCGACTAAATCATAACAAATCAAACATAAATACTTGAAACTTTGCCTTGTCAACACTACAGCCAAAACTATCCTATTGGTAATATTAACCTATTCAACTTTAATGTCTTTGACATACTCAAACATGAAACCGTGTATCATCTTTTCCAGCCAAATCATGCGTGTCATATTTTAGATTGGATATTATTGGTAGCCAAATTGAGTTTAATTTTTATGTATTATCAATTTAAAAAATATTTACACCGACATTATATTGTAGTTATATTCATCGAAGTCAACATATTATAGTTTTTATACATTTATATATCAATTAAATTTCTAATGTATCTTTAAATTTTAGAATACATGTCAAATTTGATGCTTTTAATTTGTTTTGAATTGTACAAGAAAAGTATAGAAATATGTTATTTCATATTGCTAGGCAACTTCCGAAATTCTTGGTCAACACGTAATTTTGCAAAGAAATAACACGTTGAAACCAATGTCCAGTGAAAAAGCTGTGGAGTCCACAAAGAAAAGCAAAAATTTAACACACTTACTTGTTCCCCTTGCCTCACTATAAAATGGTATCATTCCTGCTCCCCTACACCACCAACAAGCCACAACACAAGCACAAAAGCATTCGTTGCTCCTAGCAATTACTAAGCAGTGGTACTTGAGATAGTATCTAGGTTCAACAGCCCTCCTTTTCTAGCTTTTAATTCACCAAACTTTCCAAGAATGAGTTCCTTAAAGGCATGCACCCTTTTGAATTTGGTTGCTGTTGTTATGTTTGTTGCCATTTTGATTGGCCAAAGTAGGGTGGAGGCAAGGGTTTTATCTCATTCGGAGGAGTTTGCATTTGCAAGAGCTAACAACCTCCAAACATTCACTTCGTCAGCCTATGAACAAACAAAGAAAACCATGGCGTTTTGGATGCAGCGTTTGGCTTCTGGACCAAGTCCTAAAGGCCCTGGTCATTGATACCTCACCCTAAAGCACGCACCAATCTTCACATCTAGCTAGAATACTTCAATTATTTTTATCACTTTCTTCAATTACTTTTTTAATTAAAGCTTGATTTCTTTAGGTCAATATATATGGTCTATTGCTGTAAACACACATCTATCTATCCACATATAAATAATGGATGTATGTAGAAAACATGCCCACGGATCTAACAAATGCAAAGATCCATATGTATGTGTTATAGGATTCTTTAATTTATTGTTTATTTTGATATATCTTAAGAATAATAATTAATAAAAATGTATAAATATATTGTTTATTTTGTTAATTATGAATTATATCAGGACATATGGTGGTGTGGATAAAATTAACCCAAGTCGTGGTTCTTCATCAATTGAGAATGAGGATCAATATCCCTTTTTCAATAGATATTAATTAAAAAGTGTAAAATAAGATTTGACGAAAAATAACAGATTCTTGCAGTTTTACAAAAGTGGTCTCGTACTAAACAATATTTGTCATTAAAGTTTTGAATTTTCAACTTTAGTTATTGCCTGCAAAATTCAATTAAAAACCACTACTCTAGCAGTGTATATATCGGGACAGTGACAAAAGCCATCAACTACCTCCTTACTCTTACTGACCTCATCCACTACAGACATTGACTTTATCAAGTTTCAAACCAACACTTCAACTTTAAATAAATAAATGAATAAGAAACTGGTCAACAACTTTTTTAGTTTTTTTATAAACAAAAAGGTCACATCTAATAATCTCGTTTATTTTACCAAAAAAAAAAAGTGAAAGATTATATTGTGCCCCCATGAGTTACACAATCATTTTCTTTTCTCTTATTTAGTTATATAAAAAATGAAATAAATAAATAAATATGTATAAAAATTTAAATATTTTAAATAAAATGTGAGATAATTAAGGATGATTTTGTTTTTGTATAAAAATCCTCTCTTTTCTCTCTAAATTTGGATGGACAATGATTATGCATGGAACTCATATTAATATTGTTTTTCTTCCCATCATATACACATTCAAATGAAGGTAAAAATGCCATTCATGCTCTTTTCTGTCTCTTCATCATCAATCCATTTATTCCATTACTTATCAACCATAACAAACAAAGCAAAAATGTATTATTTCTCATATCTTCTCCTGATCACATAAACTACTTTTCGTAATCAGATATCTCAATTTGTATCCCTACTATTCTTTGCCCCCATCATAGTTATATCACAACTTCATATATATATATATATATATGTCTATACAAATCATGAATCTTTCGGATAACCTTCTTAATGAGCCTACACTTATGGTTAAAGAAAGAATTAAAAAGTATTACCACATTAAGAGGATATTTAATTAACACAAATTCTCACTGATAGCGGGCCAGATCGTGGACGTCCAAAACGCACCATCATCACTCCATTTTGGCTGAAGGACTTTTATAAATATCGGCAATAGTTTTGGGCTTTTATTATGTTTTTTTTCCCCCCCCCCCCCCCTTTTGGATTTTTGCTTGCTCTCTGCTTCGTGGATCTCTTTACATGGTGTAATGTCTTGTGTTATGGGAATGAATGAAGTGTTTTGGGTATATGCTTTTCCTTTATTTTAATAGCTTTAGCTTTCCTTCAAAAGAAAAATCCTAAACCTAATTTCATCAAAAACAGTAGCTGCCTAACACTCACATTAAACAATTAGCACACAAACACAAAACACAAAACTAACTACAAATTACACGTTTTAGTCTTAACACAAAGAAATTTGCACAATATACTTCCTACTTTTAAGCAATTATAGAATAATATGCAACTTTAAGTTTTGATAAATTTACCCAGGATTAGGATAGTACGTATGAGTTGATAATTTTAATCCTCACTGCAATTATTATATGCAAAAAAAAAAAAAATTCAGACAAATTTATACAACCTTCTTCCTTATTGGGATATATGATGTAATATTTTTTATATAATTAAAAAAAATTAAGTTAGTGTAATATATATAAAAATGTGAGTGTATATTTTTTAAACATTAGGACGATTAGTATAGGGTTAGAAAAAAAATAATATTGTTTATAATTTGAAAAAAAATTCAAGAGGTGTAAGTGTAATTTATTTAAATATATTTTATTTTGTCAAAATATTTTAAAATAATTTACACTAAATATATTTAACTTTTAACCAAAATTAAGTATACATGTTGTAATTAAAACATTATTTTCAAAGTTAAAAGTAACTAATGACACACTGGTACTAGATGTTATTACTAGAAGGAACTTTACATATTTCTATAATTTGAAATGGGTAAAATATATATTTTTTTGTCTTTCTAAAATTTTATAAATTTAGTTTTATTGTTTAAAATAAATTTGTCCTATTTTCTTCCCTTTAATTTGGAAATACTGCACCTTCTATTCTCAAAATGATTATAATTAACATTTAATGACAATTATAAATTATAAAAAAAATACACATTGAAGATTAAAAATAAAGTACTTCTAAATTAGAGGAACACAAATAGAATATTTTTTTTGAGAATTAAAATCAAATTTGAAGTTTTCTTGAGTAAATTAAAAATATATTTTACTTATTTGAAAAATATATATTATTTATATAATAGTTTTACAACATTTTGATAATAAATTTTTTATCATGTTTATCACAAGTCACAGATGCTATTTTATTATATTTTTCTTTGTTATAAAATAAATTCTATAAATTCATTATATTTATATAATTTCTCAATTTAAAAGCTGGTGCATGGTTTAATATGGATTAAAAAAAGGGGACCATCCCACCAAATTAAAGAGGGAAAAGAAAATGAAATGAGCCAACTAGACCTTTTGAAAAAGAAGAGATAAAAACAAACCTTTATAATCAGCTACGAGTATAGACATATACATTGAGATTCTGGGAGTGGAACCACTATCACATGTTATCCAATTCCAAAGTCAAGCCTAAGAGTCATAATTTGTTTTCCTCATAGGCCATAGGTAGGCTAAAACTCCACCTTGAATCGCCCTATTTGTCTAATAAGCTGCACATAATAATGTGCTTCCTCTTTACTTAATTTCTCCCACTCCTTCAAAAAGTGTTGTGAGATTCCACAACTCAATCTCTAAACCAGTTACAAACTTACAATACCTATTAATTCAGCAGTAAAGAGATTTGCATCAACCCAAGTGGTGCTCTTAGCTTTTCACCAATTGGCCTATAGTCCCCACAATAATCTTCCACTGTCGCATTTGGGAGATCTTGCACTTAGGTGGTAAGTTCGTAATGCAATAATGTCATAACCAGTTTAAGTGAGTCCGAATTAATTAATAAATGCTGTATTTCAAATTTTAAAATTCGTACTTGTGTGAATAGGACTGCAAACATTAATTAATTAGAAATAAATTTAAGTTCTTAAAAGAGCTAATTTCTAGTCTTGTATCCATTTACATGTCTGATTTCTGGTCCAATATTTTTAAAACACTACATGTAAGACCATCAAACCAATATCCACAGAAATCCCATATTTATTTTTTCTCTTCTTTTTCTTCCTTTCTGTCTCCAATTAATAGCAAGCAAGCTAGGGATATAATTGTCTAGGGATGTCAAATTCATTTTTATCCATAATTAAGTGAACTTGGGTAAAATGTAACACTGACGGGTAAAATGATTTGCGAACCTATTTTCCGTGCTTTCCATGGAACACGTAAGTAGTTTTTTTTTTTTTTTTTTAATTTTCTTTTAACTTTCAAATAACTAATAAAAAGTACATGCAGAAATCTTCTTGTTTATTTTTGTTACAGAATAACATAACACTTAACAGTAATAATAATAATAATAGTAATAAAGTAAATGAGAAAAAAAAAAGAAAAAGCAGAAGTCTGCCAGCTATTAAACTCATGTAGAAGTAGAAGTGGAAGTCTTTATTTTATGATATATAATGTATATGATATATGATAGAGGGAGGATTAGACATGTATGATGTATCTATCCTCTTCCAGGTATTAAACTTTTCAAGGGTGCTAGTTCACTTCTACTAACATGTGGAATTGAAATGTGTATGATATTATATGTATCATACATATAGATGGATACATTGAGTAGCTATAATAAGTTAGCAAGTGAGGTTATCACCAGGAGAAACACCAAGCTGTGAACAGTAATGTGTATAGTAATTAAGGCGAGCCTTAACAGCTTGAGGGTTTGCTCCATCACATTCAAGTTGGCCATTGATAGCTCTAATGGTAGCGCCAAAGCCCTGGTCCATGACAGGGTGCACATATTGCATCCAATACCACAATGCTGTCTTGAAGGACAGAACAGGGTCACTGGCCACCGTCTCTGGAGCATTCAATCCATCAAAACCGTTACTCTCCCCTGCTGGCCCGTAGTTGAAGTTCCATGATAGTTGGATGGGTCCACGCCCGTAGTAACCCTTGTCACGGGCACACGGGTACTGCCTGTTGCTTTCATCGCAATAGTCTTTTGATTCACCTTCAATCTCTTCTATGTAGCAAAAATCTGCATGCACATTTCCATACTTATTAATCAAACTTTATGTGTCCCTTCAAAAGTCTTTTTTATTCAAGGATAAAAATTTAGTATTAAATCTTATCATCAATTACTATCAATACTATTAGGAAAAAAAGAATGTATAAGAACTATATATGTATATGGATAGGGAGAAGAGAGAGAGTAGTGAGTAGTAATAGTTACGTAGAGTTTCGTGAGTGAAGTGAGAAAAAGCAGCTGCAATTTCGCGCTTGGAGTCATCAACAGAACCAGTCGTACCAAATTGGTCGTAGGAATTGAGAGCATCGAGGAAGGCATCTCGTGAGTAGAAATTCTTGCCGGCACAGTTGGGTTCTGCTTGATCAATTATGGCATCGAAGAATTCGGATGTAACGATGTCAGAGACAGAAACATCGTTGGGTGTGTCAGTGGCGTAACAAGGACCCTGCTGGCATCCTCTGCCACAGTAGTCATCACCACTTCCACAATACCCGTATTTGCTGCAACATACCTCTGCCTCACACCCACAGTTTTGGGCTCTCACACCCTTTGCCACCATCATCATTAAGACGCTAATCATCACTCTTGTGACACGACTATCTTCTAACTTCTTCCCCATCTCTAGTGGAGAATTCTATCCAACTTTGATAGACAAGCTTGAGAATTCACTCCTAACTCCTACTTGTATTTATACTATCACTTCTTCCTATTCCCTCTCTTTCTCATTTTTTGTTTTAAGTTTATCAAACCATGTTTAGAAAATTAAAACAGAAAATACTAGTAAATGCACATCAATAATGTTAAGTGTTTTTTTTTTTTATCCAAAAATCATTTATAAATTTGAAAGGGTTAGTTGAATGGAGCAAGATCGTGTGTGTCTCATAGATTGTAGGTTCAAAAAGTCTCTCATGTCCTTGGAGAGAAATAAATACAAGGTCTCTCTCATATCCTTCAAGAAAACATAAATGTAAATACTTCTTTAATTGAATCTCGAGCTTTTTTGTTTTAGACTTAATTTATTTTAATAAAAAAATATCATATATATTATAATTTTATTGATTTTGGTAATAATTATCCTAAAATTTATATTAAAATTTTAAAAAAATTAATTATATAAATTATTTGGATAAAACTAAATATATTATTGAAATAATTAAAATTTAATTTTAAATTAATCAAGAATAAAATCTTTAACTTTAAGATATCGGTTAAAAAAAAATCAAAAGTTGAAAATTCTATAGAAATATATTATTAACATATTTTTAGCACAATTATCAATGCAACTCTATGATGAATGTTAATAAAAAATTAATTATCGATTCATTAAGTAGTATTGTTAGATATTTATTAGAAAGAGACTTATTAAAAAGATTCATGAAGTAGTTAGGTGAGATATTATTGAATAAAAAGTTAATAAAAGTAAATATTAATTTTTGATTTTTTAAATTGACAAACAGTTTGAGGTAAATTAAAATTAATGACGTGCGTATAATACGATAGAAACGGAGCCAGTAAATTGATGTCTCCGTATGATAAAATAATTTGAACTTTGACCATTGCATAAAAACTAGAATTTCATTCTTTTATAGAAGGCATAAATGATATGGGAAGGGCCAGTCAGTACTCTGTGGGGACTGACCTATAAAATTATGTAAAGGATGACAGCAAATTAGGAAATGCTTGTAATTATTATTATTTCAAGTTTCAGCAGTAAATTTTAGTAAAATTAATTTCTTCAATAATTTTTATATACATTAAATTTTATTAATCTAATCATTAAATTAAAAATTCTTATTAAGTAGATCGAATCTACAATTTCTATAAAATTTTAAATCTGTTTGATACTTTATTAAATAGTATTAATTTAACGTATAATATATGTTTTAAAATATATGAATTATTTAAACTTTTGGATGCATAATCGTTAAATTAATATCAAATTGTTCAGCAGTTAAATTAATAAATTTAACTTTTGAAAAAAGTTATCAGAAAGAGTTATTTTATTAGAAGATAATAATACTTTTAGAATAACTTTCGTTACTAACTTAGGCACATCTTATGTTTAGATTGATTTTCAAGTTAGTAATAAATTCGTTTAACTTAAATATATATATATAAAAGCTTCTAGAATAACATAATTCCTCCTCTTATTATTTTCTATAAAAGTAAGTAAAAATGATGAAGTTGATATTCGTGGTTTCATCTTCTTCGCCGTTATATTAAAAGCTAAACAGTTATCATTAATGTTAAGTTACAAAAAGTTTGATTAGTTACAAAAAGTTTGATTAGTTACAACTACTTCATGATAGATTAGTAGAGTTATTACTTTCATAAGTGGTTTGAAATGCTGAAAAATGAAGCACAAATAGAAGTGATATAATAAATACAGCGTTGCTATATGGTTGAAACTAGTTTTATACGAAGCAGTACGAATCCACCTTTTAAAATATTTTTGGATAGATATTAAATTAAAAAAATTAAAACAAAGATAGAGTTTTTACGGAAATTAAGACTTATAATAAGTGTTTCATGCGACATGAATACGCGCAAATTAATATGTTCATAATTAATAATGTCAGTTGTTTAAAATTAACTACTGATAAATGTGCTATATTTTGCGATTCACACAATGGGATTACATGCATAAGATATTTATGGGCAAAATTAGTATTTTGGGTTATTTAGTTTGATGTTTTGACTTTTTTTTTTTCTGTTTTATTTTGGTCTTACATAGATATATAGTTAACACATGCATGGATTTTAAACAAAATCTTTATAAAAAAGTTGACAAAGATTTCCTATACTTACTCGAGAATTTGGAATACTTTTTTACATAGCTTTGGTAATATCTTTTTGTCTTTATTTCTCCTGTTCGATTTATAAGTGTGAGATAGCCGGTGAGGATAGTTACTTACAAAGGAACTCTGGACATTAAAATTATCATGGTATCATATGTGAAAAAAACAAAAAATAATGAGAATAAAGAGTATCTTATCTTAAAAAAATATTCACTCCATCTCAAAATATTTATAATTGATTTATTTTATATAAATTAAAAAAACAAATATTCTTAAGAAGTTTAATATAAGATAATTTTATTAAAATATTTTTTTTTTATTTTAATAAACATATTAAATCTTTCAAGATGATAATAATTATTAAAGAATAAAACTAAAATAAATATTTTAATATCTTATTAAAAAGTAAGAATACAAATCGTTTTAAATTATTGTTATAAATTTTAATCTATAATTATTTTGAGATAAATGAAGTAATTCTTTATATATACATGTTCATAAATGTTAGATTCATCTATCTTATTTTTTATTTTTTATGCTTACGAAATATGTTCAATCGTGATTAAAATTGATAAAAACTGTCTAATCTAAAATTTAGTCCAGAAGTCCTTAGCTATGTCATTATATTTTTTTTATCATCTTCTTCAACTTATCAAACTATTTACATGAAACAAATTATCAAAATATCATAAAAAATTAGGAAAAAAATTATTATTTTTTTTCATCTCCAAATCATTAAACTAATGTATAAATCAAATTTATATAATTTCAACCAATACAGAGAATGAGAAGTAAAGAATAATATTATGTTTTTATATACTGATATCCATAATTAAAATATTAATTATCAAAGTCTCAAACACACATTTATTGAGTTAAGATATAAGCAAACTGAAGTTAGTAAACCTATTTTTTTTTTTATTGGACGGGTTAAATAGATACGTAGACCACACTCCTCTTTGATTCTATCCAACTGCTTTGTAAATTAGAATATTAAAAACATTGTTAAAACTAAGTTATATCATTACGAAAAAATAAAATAAAAAATTAATTAAAATATACTAACAATTTATTTTTTTTATACTACCATCTAATCATATATAATTATACATAATAAATTTATTAGCTTTGATGACAATTATTTTAGAAGTCATTTTTAAGATAATTTTTAAATAATTTGTATATAAAATATTTATATTGATGGTGTATAAAAATTTAATTCTTATTAAAAGAAAAAACGATATGTATTAATAATGAAATATTTTTTACTCTAACATCTAATTATAAACTACTGTATAATAAGTTTGTTAATTTTAATAATGAGTTAGTTTGTTTAAATTTAAAAAATATTTTTGAAAAAGTAGATAAGATTTAAAAAATATTTTTTTTAAAAATAATTTAAACAAACAAATAAAAGATATATAACTATTTATTTTATTAAAAATTGTTTTTTAAAAAATAAATACAAACAAACAGATCCAGTAACTATTTTAGAAATCACACAAAAACTGATTTTAGTTAGATGACACTTGACATTGTCAAAATTTTTTTTTATCGTAAGTTAGGATATATCCATTAAATTCTAAAAATATATATAAACATATATATCGGGGTTAAAATTCGATGCTTGTGTTGAATATTTTTAAATGTTAGAAATCGATGTTTTAATTAATAAAAATAGTAAGATACAATTGTGGTTCATGAATAGAAGAATCATTACACCTATCATCCATTAACGGGATCGTCTTAATGGTGTGTGGTTTGTTTGAAATTTGAATTGCTCTTTCTACTTTACATGTAAAAACCAAACATAGGAAGTGGAACGTCCAGTTTTTAATGTCAGAAAATTTGTAAATATCTAATTACTTTTTTCTTCTTTTTTATCTCTATCTTCATTTTTTTTTTCATTATATAACTTATTATATATATATATATATATATATATAGTTGTCGCACATCAGTTTCCACTAACCTATATTTAAATAATAAAATCTATCATATGTTATAAGCAATTCTGCAACAAATATTAAATATTACCGTGGAAGTTTGTTGTGACGGTTATTGATAATCTTCTTGTCCCCAAAACATTTGTGCAAATAATAATAATAAATAAAAAATATTTTTCCGACCCTGCTTGTCTTTTATAAATGACTGGTATAAAATATTTAGTTTAAGGACATGTGGAAATTTGAATTCATAAGCCAAAACAGACTCTAAAAAAAGAACTAACGACATAAACAACGTATTTAATTTAATTCAATATTAGATACAGAATGGATAGGGAATGAGATAGATTCCTAACAGTGAAAATAATTAAGGCCATAAGCCTGAAATTGTTTATTTAGTGATATGCGTAATCCATAGTAAGAGGAGGTGATAAGTTAGCAAGTAAGATTTTCACCAGGGGCAACACCAAGTTGTGAACAATACTGGGTGTAATAATTAACGCGAGCCCGAACAGTGTCTGGGTTTGCTCCATCACATTCAAGTTGGCCATTGATAGCTCTGATGGTTGCGCCAAAGCCCTGGTTAATTACAGGGCGCACAAACTGCATCCAATACCACAATGCTGTCTTGAAGGACACCACAGGGTCATTGGCAACAGTCTCCGGAGCGTTCAATCCGTCAAATCCGATGTTGTCCCCAGCTGGTCCGTAGTTGAAGTTCCATGATAGTTGGATGGGTCCACGCCCATAGTATCCTTTGTTAGGAGCACACGGGTACTGGCTGTTGCTCTCGTCACAGTAGTCCATTGATGCACCATTAATCTCTTCTATGTAGCAAAAATGTCCACTTTCATGGGTGAAATGGGCAAAAGCAGCTGCAACCTCACGCTTGGACTCATCCTGGCTACCTAGGCTGCCAAACTGATTGTAGGAATTGTGAGCATTTAGGAAAGCATCTCGCGAGTAAAAGTTCTTTCCTGCACAACTAGCATCAGCCTGGTTGATTATGCTGTTGAAGAATTCTTGCGTGACGATGTCGCCTATGTTTTGCCCATTCACGTTTTTCGGTATCATCATCATCATCATCATTATCATTACATAAGTTGCTGCAAATCCTGCATTTGGAATGTTTAGTAACTTGCTCATCTTAGCCATAAGGGAAAAATTATTATGTTTGATAGACAAGTCTAGGTAGGTTGATAATTGAGAACACAAAGGGAGGTTTATTTATAGTGTTCATGCTACCACATCAATTAAGGTTTCGGCTTGACATTTCTGTTTGAACCTAGCCATATTAGACTTAGAGTATGTCCCCCGTTCTAGAAAAAGGGGCTAGATTTTGACTTTATGGCTTTGATTTGTATACCCTTAATTGATAATTGATAATTGAAAATTGATTTGAGGTGTATACTATTCAATCTGGATGGACAAGGGTATTCTTATTCTGACTTGTAAATGTAAAAACTAAAAGACAACACCCTTTATATTTGACTTTGGTGCCGTAAGTTGCCCGACATGGCACGCTTTCGCCACTCTAGATATATTTTAAGTGTATTTAGGCTTAGTTTAGATTAGTTTTTGACTTTCGTGAACTTTTCAATTTATATAGGTGTTTTCGGTTCAATGTAAAATAAATAAATAATAAAGCTTCTACAAATTTGAAAGTGTTTATAAAAATATATATATAAGAGAGTTTAAAAAATTAGAATATCATCAAGTGATTTTAACTTATTTAATATATATATATATATATTTTTAATTTAATCATTTATTTTATTCTTTCTCTTATAAGTATTTGCTTAAAATTTCATCCACATTAACTTTTTGATATTTTTTTTAACTTTCAACCATTTGCAAAACAAACATGTACTTTAAAGTCATTTTAATTAGTTCATTAAACATATTATAATTTTGTTCATTTTACATATTATAGTGAAACTCACGTAACTTTCACTAAACAAAATAATTTTGGAATTTTTGGTAAAGCTCAGATAAAATTATTTGATAATAAAAAGTTTGATAAAAAAATATAATAATAACATAATTCTTATTTTTAACTAATAAATTTTAGATTTAAATATGTTTTTGTTCTTCAAATTTAATTCATTATTATTTTAAAAAAATTAATTCTTCAATTATAATTTTTTTTATATCTCTCTTGTGATAAACAAAATGTCACAAATTATATATTAAATTTTTTTAAAATCAATCGGAATTAATTAAAAAGATTATTTTTTAAAATTATTAATTAAAAATAAATAAATTTAAATTTAAAAAATAAAAACAACAATAACCCAAATTTAAGAAATAAAACCATATTCAATCCTAAATGTTAACTACTGCTCTAATAAACTATTCAATTAAACTTGGAGACTATTGAAATATTGCGTGAGTAGATCCAAATCTCTTGTACAATCTTTTTTTTTTTTTTCAAATTGTAAATACTTCTGTATTAAAACATTGTAAACATTTATGAGAGATGCATTAAGGATTAATAGAGAGGGATGTAGTTAATGGTTTTAAGATTGGAAGTTTTAAATACTTATATTTTTTATATTTGAACTTATTTTTCATTATCAATAAAAATAACTTTATATTATTTCTTTATTTGTAAATTTTGTCCTCTAACTTTATTTATATTTTAGTTTGATTTTTTAATTTTGTGTTCAATTTAATCTTCTAAATTACTTTTTAACCATCGTTTTTTTTTTCAAATCTGTTTCATCTTCTAACTTCGTGGATTTAGAGGACGTTTTGATGATTAAAGTGAATATAGGTGCTTGACAAAGATCATTAAGGACATTTGAAAAGATAAAGGCCAGGTCTAAGATTTAATCAGTGATAAATTTTATGGTTAATGCTAGTTGGATAGGCGGCAACTAGGTGTAGAAGGAATGAAGGTTAAACTTAAACCCTAAGCAAGGAATCGGAAAAAAGTTAACAAGAAAAAATAATTTAGAAAATTAATTTAAATAATAAAAAATTGATACATAAATAATAATTTAAATTAAATATTAAATAACTAATTTAAAACTTAAATAAAATGCAAAAGGGAAAATTATAATTTTACCTATTTCTAATTACAAGTATGATCCATGAGATACTTATCTATTAAATAATATGATTAATATCAAATAAAAGTATGGAATAAAAAAATTAAAAATAATGCTTAGCTATTCCACGAGTGTCTCTTGAAGTAATTCTATTAGAGACATAGTCAATTATTATTATTATTATTATTTTAAACACTTAATTTTAGCTATATAAAATTAAAGAAAAACTATACATAATAAAAGTGTAATGTAGTTATAACAACAAATTTATTAGTTATTATTCTATAAAAATTGCAGAGGCGGCCCCTGGGATTCATATTAGGAATGATGTGGGTGTCCATAGTCATGGCTGACGAAATTGACGGAGAAAGTGCCAAAAACAAAAAAAAAAAAATCTTTTCTGGAGAGGGTGATGGCAGATTAGCTATTTTAAACTATCATAAAATGAACCGCTAGAAAAAAAAATAAAAAATACTATCATTAATAGATAACAGGAATATTTTAAATATATTTAAAAACATAAAAAATATGTAAATACAATAGATTAAAATAATATTTTAATATAAATTTAATTTTACATGGTGGATAGACAAATGAATTATTATTTTTTCCGACGGCAAACTCAAAAAACAGAAAAGAAACTTAAAAAAGAAAAGAAAAAAAAAAAAAGTGGAAAAAGGGCAACAACTGGGCAAGCGAAGCAGAGTAGTCGGAAACGTGAAAGGAGATGATGTCTTCCACGCTTTCAGTGTCTTGCAATCCCAAACTGCCAAAGCGGTTTTGGCCTTTCCATTTATACGTAAGCTCCAACCACAATCTCTCTCTTTCTCTTCTGCTCCCTTCCTCTTCTTATTTTATTTTTATTTGCAGAATTTTGCCAACAACTCGACTTTCAGGCTTCATTGCTCTCAGGTCTCCTTCGCTTCCTTTAATCTTCATTCTCTATTTTGCAAATTAAACAATCTTTGCATTCTTATTTTTTTCCTATAACGACATTGATTTGTTGAGGTTTAAGAGGTAAGCATTTGTAATAGAAATGTAGTCTTTGTTCCTAGTTAAATTGTAAATTGACTGGAAGTGGCGTTCCTGCATTACATTCGTTAGGGTTTGATTAGGTTTTGCGGTTATTGTTATGAAGAAGAGTCCAAAAGGGGTTTAATTGGGGTATGGAAAGTTTTTCCACCAGTACTCATGTCAGTATCTGGTACAAGAGCTTCACAGCAAATAATTTACAATTTTATGCAGGAAAGATGCCTTGCACCGCCAGGTGTTGGACAAGATGAAAGCATTGGGAGAATATCAATCATGAACGACCACGTTTTGAGCAACAACTCCGCGGTGCTTCAGCAAAATGACCTACCTCCTCTAGTCAGTGCATTGAAAGCTTCAGCTGAGCAAAATGTTTCCAGTTTTCACTTTCCTGGACATAACAGAGGGCGTGCCGCACCTGCTTCGTTGACTCAGCTCATTGGAACAAGACCATACTTCCATGACTTGCCCGAGCTTCCGGAGCTTGACAACCTCTTTTGTCCCCAGGGTCCCATATTAGAAGCACAAGCCGAAGCAGCCAAACTCTTTGGTTCGTCACA
>JAMLFT010000819.1:0-36372 GCA_026544285.1 Pachyrhizus erosus | reverse complement strand
AAACACATGCATCAAATTGCGCTCCGTCGGTATAACCAATCCTATAAAATTCTTTACCGTAACATAGCAAAGAAAAGAAAAAAAAAATACTTAATTCATTTAAATCTCTATCTCACTTTCTTTACATAGATTCTTATTTATAAGAAATTAGAAAAACAAATAACAGGAAATAAATTCTAAACAAATTTAAATTAAATATAAGATAGTGCAAAATAAATCATAATCTTATTTGAAAGATAAAATAAGATTATAATCCTATTAAAAATAAATAAATATTAATATACGATAAAAATATATTTTAATAATAAATATTAAATATCTTTTTTAATTTTATCAATATATAAAAAAATGATCTATTTTTGTGTAGCTTCAAATCCATTTTTTTTTATCATTTCTTAACCATAATATTCAAATTGTAGGTATGAGATATTTCTTTAATTGAATTTAAGTTTAATTAAATCTTCTTTAATTTACACTTTCTTCATTATTTAGACTTGAAAAGTCTTTTTACTTATTTTAACTTTAGTTTTTGTCCATAAATTTTCAATCCATTACACAGAATATTTGTAATAATTGAGTATTGTCATATTTGTATTAGGTGGACTGATGTTGTAGACAAAATCTAAGGAAATATTCATCAAGTATTTATAAATAAATATAATATATATTTATTATATTTAATGTTTATAGTAAATGCTTATATTTTAATAAGTATGTTTAATATTTACAATGATTATAAATAATAACTATAATTTTAATTAAATATGATATATTAAATAATAAATCAAATATATATTTATTATATTTAATATTTTTTAGAAATATTTAATAATTATATTTGAAAAATATAATAAATATTTTTTTTATAATATCAGTTAAAAAATTGATTATGTTTGGTTAGAACACTAGTATCAAAACGTACAAAAAGAGTTCATAATAATCCATTAAAGAGTACTAGATGTTTGTTTGCCAGAGTAATTAATAACAGATTTAATTATATTTTTAGGTGTTTATGTATTATAAATATATAATTTTAATTTTTTAAATTTTAATTATATTAATTAATATTTTTAAGTATATAAATTGTGTAATTTTAATCCTTTTCACAAGTTAGAATCCAGCGATGTTCCAATTAGTGACAACATGCCATGTGACGTATCACTTATATGATGAAGTAAACATGATATTTGTTATATTTAATATTTATTATATTTAATACATATAAATATAAGACATGAATATAATACTTATTATATTTAATAAATATAATAAATGTTTCTTATATTTAATAGTTATGTAATTATCTTAATTTTTAATTAAAATATTTTCTCAAATATCAAACAAATGGTTGTATATTGTAGTAAATTCTCTTAAATCCTTATATTTACTTATAGAGAATGCCAATTAAATATAAATATTTTAATACATAAAAAATTAGAAAATAATATTTTATTTTTCAGAACATTCAAGTTTTAGTAAATTCTCTTAAATCCTCATATTCAGATACCAAAAGTATCAATTAAAAATAAACTATTTTAACATATAAGATTTTAAAAACTATTATTTTCTTTTTCAGTAAATTCATTGAAATAATTATTAGAAAATTTCATTATAAGTATATAAAGTTATTTCCAGACTATATATATATATATTCCTAAAAATATATTTGATAATTGTTTCTTGAATATTTATTGCTAAAAATAAATGTTTCCAAATATTTAAATAATTTTTTCTTTTTATAGATTTAATTATATTTGATTATCATTTATTATATTATTAAAACAATTAATATATTTATACTTACATTAAATGTTTTGCAAAATGAAGTCAAAAGAATAATCAATGCATGCCAAAGGTGGCATGAAGGGAGGTGATAACTGGTGTTGCTTTCATCATATGCATTTATGAGATACCTTAAATCTTATAAAAAGATACAGACCCTAACAGGTACATTGGTCCTAGACAAGAAACTTGCCATCCATCATACAACACATACAAGTATCTTGTCAAAACACACAACCTCGTCATATAACTACTGTAATATTTCAGCCCTTGAAACATACATCTAGATTATATCCTATCATTATCGTTTATCTAAGAATTTTGATCTAATTTTTTCATCCCTTCTTTGTTTTGTTTAGCAGCAGACTTCCATGGCCAAGAAATCCAACTCAAAATGACAGATTTGCCATAAGGAGGTAACAAAGTCCAAGTATTTGGTTTTCTTAAAAAAAATTCCATTTGTTCTTGTCACACACCGAGGTGTTTTAGTTTCGTATTTTTCTATTTCTTATGATTCGGAAAATTCGCTTTACTTTTTTGTATCTATTTGTTCTTCAAATAATGTGTATTTTGTGAATTCTCTTGGTAAAATATTTTCTAGATATATTTATATATGATTCAGATATATATATCTACGAACAACACTAAATCTTTTGTTAGATTATATATATATATATATATATATATATTAACTCCTACCTACTAATGAGTTTCTCCTCTTCCTGCACACCATCTTTTCATATCAAAATGCATTGTTCAATTATCAATGAATAATTAAAAAGACGAAATTAGATACAATTGATAAAAAATTCTAGTTAATACAATTCATTATTTGCTTTGTTTGAAATCAATCGTATGTTTGATTTTTTTTTTTAACCCTAAACACAAATTTTGCTTTCTAAATTTTGAGTACATATTTATTATCAAATTTTGAGAAATATTATGCCCAATTTAACTATCTACTTGTCAATGTTACATTAATGTAGGAGGGATTCCATACAACTACGTTAAAGATGAATCATTCAAGCTTAAATAATGATGAACCTATAGATGCAACACCAATATCTTTTTATGTTCCTAATGACTATTACATTGATTATGATGATGCCGTTGACAACCCAACAAACATGGTATATATTTAATTTTCAATTTTTTTTTGTCAAAAGAATTCAATTTTTCCATTAAAATTTATTGTATACGTCATCTAATCATATTTTTTCACACTTTATGAAGAAAAAAAGTGTATTTCACATGTCAAATGATTTAATTTTTATTTTTTTTCAAACAAGTTTGTTTTCCGAACTTATAGTTTAACTAGCTTATAAATTTTAAACTAACTAATCAATTAATAATTGTGTAACATATATAAGAGTTCCAGATGTACTGGACTGTGATACAATTGCATGTAAAGTACATTGAATCTTAAAAGGATACCCAATTATATATTTGCATACTTTTAAATTTTGTCTTGATTTTCATGAATATCCTCTCAAGCATATATACCTTTATAAACTTCAATTTTATATTCACATCTTTTCATAAATTTTTACATTTTTTTTATCAAAGACAAGAAAATACGTCTCCTTTAACTGTGCTAGAAGTCTTCACTCATCTAGCAGTAGTATGATACTTTCAGTCCGAAAATGAGACCACATTATTGCACACTTTAGATTTTTGTTTTCATTTTTATCAATATGTTTACCTTATATATTTGTGTATCATTATTAGAATGAAAGCCCATCTGCAACACAAAATTCAACGTCAAAAATAGGAAGATGCCCTAAACCACCACCTGAATGGATTAAAAATTGGAAAGTTGAATTGAGAAAGCGAAGAAATGGTGAAAAGGTTGATAAGGTATGTGATCCAATTTAAAATGAAAATGTGATATTTATTTATTTTCTTTTTTCTTGAGTCAAGATAAGATGACTGCTTATAAGTAAATTTTCTTAACTCAGTTTTATTATGAAAATTTTCTAGAGTGGATATAGAGATTTATCTCTTAAATATATTTCTCAAAGTAAATAGTTAGTTTGAACAGTATGTTGCACATTTACAAAGTAGTTTTCCCCCAACTAGGATGAGTAGTGTTTATATAAGATTCTTCAACTAAGAAAAAGAAAATATAGTATTCAATTAGTTCATAACACTTTAATACAAATTAAAAATAAGTTATCAAGGTGCACAAACTAAGCTCTTTAGAGTATATTTGTACTTTATTCAAAGCTCTCAACTTGTACACTACTATAAAAAAAATGTCATTTATTACCTATTTGACATTATATTAGCCTTCATTACCATAGTATTTGTATAATGAATATTAAAATGTTAGCATAAACATTGTGATTTTACACCAAAAAAATGATACTTTTATAGACCATTCTAGTATCAAACATTGATCTATATCATCAATACATCAATTATTAATAAAATACATCATACTTTAAGTGTGGATCCTTGATGTCTAGTCTAATAGTTTAATGTGTTAGCGAAAGACTTCATCAACAAAGTATAACAATTTACATATCTTTTGGTTAATAAATTGCAAAAAAATTTAGTGTCAAATGATATAACAAAGTGTTTCTTTCAAAGATAACAAATAAATGACGGACACAAGTTCCAATTTCCATATATCCATCCAAAATTCACTTGATGGGCATCCTTCTTCAAGGACAACTCTTAGTTTTCAGAAGCTAATTAATTAATAGCCATTTTTAAATTTGAAGAAGCAAAAACAATTGTTATTGATAGAGAATACAAGTGATACTCTACCATGCATACAACATAAAGACCAAAGGTTTCCCCTATATATGAAACAAAACAGTAAGAAAATATAGGAAAACCAGCTCTATAAATAGGATATTATATAGAAATAACAGAGATGAGAGCATCGTATTTAGATCAAGAAGTGATACATGAAGTAGGATTAACATTTCAATTAGACAGTATGCGATGTCCATGCTTTACTTGAAAAAAAAACCATATTCCAAGTAGTGTCCTTAAGATGATCAAGAAGTCCTCACAGCTTATACTTGTTCCAAACAAGGAAAAATGAAATGAAATAGTTGATTATATAAGGTTTAGGGTTTTATCCCACTCAGCAGCCTTCGAGTGCTATTGATTATTGGGGATTGCCTTGGGAGCACCAAAGTTCATCTTGCTCGGGTTCTAGTTGGACCTCTGACCATAAAAATTTGTTAAGTGGGTTTTCTAGTCAGTTGAGGAATAGAACTTCCAATTGTTGGGCCTGTACTGACTCCTATTTTGGTTATGCTAGATTTCATATCCTTAGTGTATATATACTAAAACTCTTATTTTATTATACTAGATTAGAATTTAGTTAAAAAGGATTTTCCTAAAAACAAATCAAGTCAGCTCACAATTGAGTTTTACGATCAGCTGTCCTTCCAGAACATAGGCAAGATGAACTCCAACAGCCCTAGGGCCATCCTAACAATCTGCATTACTCAGGTGACCGATGAGGTCCTGCATAGCCTCTCCAATGTTAGTAATGATGTTGTTGTCATAGATAATACGTTGTTTAATTATCAACACTGGCTTTATATTGCTGAGGATTATGCTATTTGCTGAAGGAGTTTGCCAATACTGTTGATCACTTGCTAGCCGCTCTAGGACCAATGATTTTGCCATGAGTAAGGTCATTGATAGTACTTGTCAAGGGAAGTTGAGCAACAACATTATTTGGCGCCTTTGAAGGTTAAAGAAGATTGAGCTTGGTTTTAATTTGTTTGAAGAAACTAGAAATAAAGGGTATGGAAACACCATTTATTCCTTTTCTGGAATGTTTAGTGCACTTGGCAGGAATGTTGGCTTTCCAGAGCATTGAGTTTGTTCACAAGCATTAGATATTTTGGCTTGGATATGAATTTGGTATTGTACAATGCTATTATCGATGCAGGAGCAAAAGGAGGAATTGCCCTTGAAATTGTTGTTAACTTTTGGAGATTATAGCTTCTGGCTGTTTGCCATACTGACTTACAACTTCTCAAAATTTATGTCCCATAGGGTAAGTAGCAATTCTTTAAGGACTTATAAGATGAAATAGAATGGAAAGAAATTCAACACAGAATCTATACTTGTGATACATATATGGATATATGGATGTATAGTGTAAAAGTGGATGGATGGATCTTGACAGGTATGTTATCGATGTGGAGATGCCTACCAGGAACATCTCTTCTATTTAGTTGGACACGGTGTCATATAATACACTGGTTGGAGTATATGCAAATCTTGTTGGTTTGAGAAGGTAGTGGGTAAATTCATTAAGTCGGATAGTAGTGGAATAAAAAATGGCATAGTAAGTTATAGTGCACTGATTAAGGGATATGAAGACACAACAATGTATGTTGAGGTCATAAAATTATTTGATGAGATCAAAGCAACACATTTATCCTAGTAATCTAACTTGCTCAACATTGATTACAAAGGTAGAAAGTATGATGAAATGATGGATGTTTGTAAACAACTCAAGCAGTAAGACATGATGCTTTCATAGATATTTTACGCAAAAAGGATTAGATCAAATTTTGTGAGGCCGGTTGATGTGATGATACAGAAAGGGGGTAGGCCAAATATTGTGACTTACAACTCTATTATTGGTTCCTTTAAAGAAGGAATGTGGGATTGATAGTTCTTTATTTATCAGTTTTATGGTTTATTTTAACTGGTCACTAGACCAATACACCGATTTTGGGGTCAAGAAATTCGGTTTATTTTAGTTTTTGGAACATTGACTTGAATAATTTTTTAAAAAACTAATAACTAATGTACTTTAGTGTCTTTATCAGTTAATCAATTAATTTCATAACAAATTTTGGTCATGTTGACATTGAAAGCCGAATACAGTTTCACAACAGAATTCATTTAAAAATAGCAAGACTTATGATTATTTAATGTTTATTGTGTAAATTATACTTTGATGTGGTTTATTTAACTTTGATGATCTAAATTGATTATTTAAGCTGTTAACATGTTTTGTGAAGAAATGGATTTGTGGTATCGTTTATGGCTATGGTGATCAATGAAATTTTGCATGATTTGTGCTGGATGCCATATTGATTTTAATGCCATGGGATGATGGTTTTACGGGTGAAATGATGATAAAATTATTTTTTGGGGAATTTGGTGTGACATTGTAAAATTCATGCCGTTTCCAAATTCTTTTAATTCTTACCTACAATCATAAAATTAAAATCTCCAAAGTATTCAATTGATGCCAACAAAATTTATTTCATTTTATTTATATTATTCTATTTAAATAATAAGGATATTGTTTCACTTACCCTTTAATTCCTATTTTACCCTTGGTTAACCCATAATTATTAAGGGCTAAGGGCCTTATGTCTTAAGCTATAGTGAGATGAAAAATCCTAAGTTACCCTATTTCTAAGCTTACAACTTTACACCCCCTGTTCCCCATTTTATTTTCCTATTTAACATGCTAGGAATGAATGAATTTGAAAATCAACCTTTTTTAACAAGTTTTCTCATCATTACTTTTTTGGTTTATATGATTGCTCATTATGTTTCTTTTCTATCCAGATTTATCATCATAAGGAGAAAGGCTTTCAGTGTCGATCATTGGTGGAAGTTGAGAGATATGAGAAAGAAGGAATTCGCCCTCAGCGTCGCAAACCAAAAACAAGAGACAAAGAAGAAAGTAGTAACAAAACTCAAAATGAAACAAAAGTGAGTATAATATTTTCAAAATAAGGAATGCTAGCAATATATTTCCTAGTACATTCTAACATCTTTCAGTATTGGTTAAAGTTTGCTGACTACTACAAGCTCATGAGTGGGACTCATTAAAATAAATAGTAGGATATGGTTTTATGATTTTCAATCATTCTCAACTAATACCTAGGAGTGTGCTAGAAATGGTAGTGCTGAAATTTTTCTTTTCAAGATTAGAAAATTTCAGTTCTCTTTTATTTCTCAGGTGCATGTAAAAGTGTTGCATTTTAAATTACAATTCAATATGATATTTTAAATTTTACCATCAATATATTTAGGAAAAACATTTTCATTAATATTTTACATATTCCTTTTAGTTTTACTACTAGGTCTTTTTGCAAAATGATAGCTATAATTAGTATGCTTATTTTGGGAGTTTGGAATCTTTTTCATTACTATTCAAAATGTTTTTTATAAATATTGCTAAAATTTTATAAAAATGATGGCTAATAATAAACTAGAAAGCGATGTGAGTATACAAATTTTGGATGTTTTGTATATCCCTTTTGTATTCAAAATGTTGTCTTAAAATGGTGCTAGTATTTTCAGGAATTGATCATGGTTGAAGAGAAAAGCAAAGAAAAAAAAACTGAAAAGAGTATATATATTTTTATGGTTTCGTGTGTTTTATTAATATTAAAAAATTCGTTTCCAAATATTGCTATAATTTTCAGGAAATGATCCTAGCTAGTGAGAAAAACAAAGAAGCAGAAACTGAAGTGAGTGTGCTCATTGAGAATGTATTTGTAATTTTCTTAACTTTTCAAAATGTTTTTTCCACTTATATATTGCTGGAAATATTAAGAAATGTTTGCCAATGAAAAGAACAAACAAGTGGAAATTGAAGTTTTTTATTTTATTTTAAACTTTAGTGTATTTTATTGCTATTCAATATGAAAATTTTATTTTTACTGTCAAAGTTTCCAGTAAATAATGTTGATAAGAAAAAAGAAAGTACAAATTGGAATCAACACAATATTCATCACTAAACATGTTTCATGCCTTACCATGAATTTTTCAGGAAATGCTTGTTGCTCAAAGAAAAGGAGAAGCAGAAGATATGAGTGACAGCCGTTGTTGAAGTGTTTCTGTCAGAAGCTCATTATAAGCAACTTCACATTTTCAACCCATAATCAACTGAAATCGACTATGTTATAATTTTCAAACTAAATGAAAACATTATCATCAATTTATTTAGTACCTATGATGACAACCTCTATGTGATTTAAGATTTTCATATAATTTTATTTTGACTTTCTATGTTGGATGAGAATACTTTCAAATTAGGTCTTTTGTTTGTTCTATTGGATAACATATGTATATCCCTATTGTGAAAAACCAATTGTTCCCATCCTCTTCCTTGTCATTATCATTATTTATTTCCAATGGTTTTATGGCATCTATGATTGTTGTTTCCCTCTCTTTTTGCCTCATCGGCCCCCTCAATGTCTACTCATCTATGCCTACAAAGGATATTATGTGGGATGTGATGTTTAGTTTAATTGGTACTAGAGATGATACTGATTAGTGATTTAATTTTATTGTCTATTTTTAGGGTAGGGTCCCAAAAGTTTTTTCTGCTCATTCTATAGGAATTTTCTATTGAAGTAAACTATACTAACAACAGAAAAAAAAAATAGTAATTAACTAAATATATTATAATATCTTCTACAGCCAAGAAGAGTAGGAAAAATGTTCATTAGATCTAACACCGGGATCACACTTGTCAATCTTCAACCCCATAATTATTTCAAGTGTAGCATAGGGTTTTAATCCTTTTTGCCAAGGATACTAATTTGCAAGAAGGCAATGCCTGTTTACAAGGCTTATTATACCAATTATTAATCTTATCTTGAGTCCTAATTCTTTTCATCTTCTGTATCTTTAATGTCACGATCAATCTCCTTATCTAAATGTAACACCTTAGACTATATTACCGTAACTAGGCTTAGTTTCCCTATCTATGAAAATGAACAATAACAAAATATACACAATACAAACAGGATATTACATAGAAATAACCACGATAAGAGCATCCTATTTAGATCAAGAAACAATGCATGCATTATACACCATTCAGACAATAAGAATATTTTGTAATTACCCTTTAATTCCTATTATGCCCTTCCTTAACCCTTAATTACTAAGGGCCTTTACGACTTAAAATGGAGAGTGGTGAAAAATCCTAAGCTACTATATTCATAATCCGATAATTATACCCATTTCCCCATTCATTTATTATTTTGCATTTTCCTATTTGACAAGCTATGAATTAATTAATTGCAGCAACAAATTTTTTAACTTATTTAATTTTCACATATTTGTTTTTTAAATGATCACTAATTTTATTAAAAAAAATGTTTTGCAGTTTTATCGTCAAAAGGAGAGAAAGGTTTTTTATGTCGGTCTTTAATAGAGTGTTACTTACGGATAGAAACACATATTTCTACCATGCGCAAACTGTTATTAGAAGGAGAAGAAATAAAATATATGCCCTAACTACTTACTTCTGAGGAGGAGACCTTGCAATCAGAGGCCAATAAATACATTATCCATCAACCATTAAATTAAAAAACGCATTTTAAAATTTAAAATGATGTTAATAAATAAATAATGCACAAAATAAAAAAAAGAAAAGAAATAAAACAAAACAAAAAAAAATGTCATTTAAAAAAAACAAAAATACAACACCCATAAACCACTAAGAAAACACATTTTTCTTTTTCTCGTACATGTATTTTTTTAGTGGTTTATGGGTCATCTATATGTATTTTTTATTTATATATTTTTTATATTTTATTTTTTTTCATTTTTAATATTTTTAATTTATTTTTTTTTGTTACATTTTTTTTGTAATTCATACTTTATCATTTATTTATGAATATTATTTTAAATTTTAAAATTTTTATTTTAATAGTTTAAAAAATGAAAAAAATGATAAAACGAATTAAAATAGACAAAAATAAAAAATTAAGACAAATTTAAGTGTGCATTTTAAGTCCCTGAAATATGTAATTTTAATGTTTAAAGTATTACAATTTCACAATTTTAGTCTTCGTTAGTCATGTTGGTACAAATGTCATTTGTCATGTCATCTGTTACTTCATAGACATGTTATTATTAACATCTCATTAATAATTTTTGTTAAAATTTGGGAAATAAATTAATGATAAACTAATATTACTCAATTTAAAAAATATGGATGATAAAATGTATAATAGATTTTTTTAAAGACTAAAATTGCATAATAACAAAATTTTAGAAAATAAAAGTGAATTTAAGTCTTATTTATTTAGTAGATATTATTTTATTTAAAATTTCCATTTTGTTTGTTTTTATTTATTTTTTATTTTTATTGATTTCTTAACATTATTTTTTATTTATAAATTTTTTGATGAAAAAAAAATCATAAAATAAAATAAATAAAGAAGAAAAACTCACAAAAGTTAGAGAAAATTAATTGTTTCCCTGAATAAACAATATGATTAAAGGTAACAACCAATGACTTTACTCACATAGTGGCCATTGGAGATATTAGTAAAAGAGTACTTGATATTAGAAATGGCAATGACATAGGAAGGTTATGGGTAGTAGTGCTTCCACACATTACCTATACATGGTTATGTCCGTTAAACGGATATCTATATTTATTTGCTACAGTATGATTTTTTTTATAAAAAAAGTAAAAAAAATAAAAATAAAAATAAAAAGTAAATATTTTTAAAACATATATTTGCAATAAAAATAAATAATTTTAAAATTTATTATACTAAAAATAGATTAGAGTCATTTACCTTATATTTAATTAAGGATAGCTAAATAATTTCAAAAGTATGTATACATGTGTGTCCAAATACGCTACTATCCGTCCTCAGACTGTTAACAAACGGGTATCCATTTAATTATTCATCTATAATCCATAGTAGAGTTTATTAATATGGACATCCGTGGATGCACATTTTTTTTTATTATCCCTCCTTAATATATTTTGACAAATGTTTTTAGTCAATTGTAGTATTTATTAATTAATAATTATTAACTTTTAAATACAATAAATATTTTTTGTTCTTTTGGTCAATAATGTCATTACTTAGGTTGACTAGTTACATATTATAAATTAAATTTGGATGTTTGGTTAAAAAATACTATCAAAATGTACAAAAAAAATTCATAATAACCCATTAAAAAATATTAAATTTCTGTTTGATAAAATAATTAATTATTGGTCCATAATGTCATTAATTAGTTTTACTACCTAAAAAATATGAATCAGTTTTGGATGTTTGGTTAGAAAACTATTATCAAAATGTACAAAAAGAGTTTCATAATAATCCATTAAAGAGTCTTGTTTATCAAAGTAATTAATATTAAAGTTAATTATACTTTTAATTTTTTATATATTATAAATATGTAATTTTATTTTTTAAAATTTTAATTATATTAATTAAGATTTTTAAATATAAAAATTATGTAATTTTAATCTCTTTTACAAGTTAGGAACCAGTGATGTTGCATTTAGTGACGACATCTCATGTGATGTACCAGTTCTATGATGAAGTAAACATGATATTTGTTATATTTAATATTTCTTATATTTAATACATATAAATATAAGAAATGAATATAATACTTATTATATTTAATGAATATAATACTTATTATATTTAATAAATATAATAAATATTTCTTACATTTAATAGTCATGTAATTATATTAATTTTTAATTAAAAATATTTTCTCAAATATCAAACAAATGATTGTATATTTTAGTAAATTTTCTTAAATCCTGATATTTACTTATACAGAATGTCAATTAAATATAAACTATTTTAATACATAAGAATTAGAAAAATAATATTTTATTTTTCCGAAAATTCAAGTTTTAGTAAATTCTCTTAAAACTTCATATTCACATACCGAAAGTATCAATTAAAAATAAACTATTTTAACATATAAAATTTTAAAAACTACTATTTTCTTTTTTCGGAAAATTCATTGAAATAATTATTAGAAATTTTCATTATGAGTATATAAAGCTATTTATGAGTTAAATGCTTATTTCTTTTTCAGAGTGAAAAGTATATATTTATTTTATTTTATTTATTATAATAATATATTTGATAATTGTTAGTTGAATAAATATTCTTAAAAGTAAATGTTTCTAAATATTTAATTAATTTTTTCCTCTTATAGATTAAATTATATTTGCTTATCATTTATTATATTATTAAAACAATTCATATATTTATACTTACATTAAATGTTTTGCAAAAAGAAGTAAAAAATAATAATAATCAATGCATGCCAAAGGTGGCATGAAGGGAGGTGATGACTGGTGTTGCTTTCATCGTATGCATTTATGAGATACCTCAAATCTTATAAAAAGATATAGAACCTAACAAGTACATTGCTCCTACATAAGAAACTTGACATCTAGTCAAAACACACAACCTCGTCATATAACTACTGTGATATTGCAGTCCTTGAAACAAAGATCTAGATTATATCCTATCATTCTCGTTCATCTAAGAATTTTGATCTAATTTTTTTCATCTCTTCTTTGTTTTGTTTAGCAGCAGACTTCCATGGCCAAGAAATCCTACTCAAAATGTCCGATTTGCCATAAGGTGGTAACAAAGTCCGAGTATTTGATTTGTTTAAATAATTTTCCATTTGTTCTTGTCACACACCAAGGTGTTTTAGTTTCGTATTTTTCTTTTTCTTATCATTTGGCAAATTTACCTTTTTTTTTTCTACCTATTTATATATGATTCAGATATATATTTCTACGCAAAAACCCTAAATCTTTTGTTATTCGGTAATTGTTTAGTAGTATGGTGTATTTGGTATACTTTGAAAGAAAAAAAAAAAACTGCTAATTTCTACGTACCAAGCGTTTAGGTTCTTAATTTATTCAGTAATACTTTTGGTAGAACTGACTTTAGGGGATAAAATAATTAAGAGTATATTTGATTGTCATGTCAATTTTCATTCATGCTAATCTGCCTATTTTTATTTATTTTTTCTTCTGATATTTGGCAACAAAGAATGTTATTTGGAAAGGGAATGTTTGGTATATTTATTACAAGAGATAAAAGTGATTAGTCCAATTTAAAAGCTTAGATAGTTTATAAGTTGGTTTTTTTATCCGCCAAGAGAGATTTTATTTAATATAGGAGACAAGGGGTATCCAAACCCTTTTACATACTTAGCCACACCTTTGCACAAATAGCCAGCAGAACACAAATTATCTGCATAATTTGATCTCCCACCCCTCTTTGCATTAGTAAACAGTCCAAATAATATGCATAATCTATCCCTATTACATTCTTAAACAGTGTCTAGTCCCCCCAATTTACCCAACTACATCATACACATGTTGGTACAAGATCCTGCATAATTATCCCATAGCTGTATACAGGAAGTTTGCATATATAATCCTGTCCATTCCTTTGCCAGTCCACTCTACAATGTTAGCATCACTTCCTCTTGTCTTGTGCTTTCCATCCTATAGACCGCTGAAACATTTCATTGGATTTGTGGACCATTCATGAAAGAGAAGGAAAAATTCTTCATCCTATTGGACATCCATAACCACGATATATATTTAATCAACTCAAACACATTCAAAATTAGGAACTTCCTGTTTAAAAACAATATCGTTCCTATGTAACCAAATAGATGCAAACCAAGCAAACCACCATGCCACGTATGATTTCTTTCCCTATAATCCACTGGAAGCACTGTTTGGAGCCTAACTAAACCAGCCATAGTTGTTGTTCCAAATGTGGGTTGAAAATCTGCACGAAAACATTGATAGAATGAGCATGAAATATCTAGATCTTGTATCATAAAGTTTCTCTCTTCCTCAAGTTGGCTTCTGTTTGGATTCTATCAAGTAACAATCTCCATCTCAAATACTAACATGTTAGAGGGTAAAAGTATACTCCAAAACCTGTGAAAAAAGGTAGCATTGGCCTGTTTATAAGATTCTTGTAGTACTGCATAAGCATGCATAATTGAGTTAATTCCTGTACTCTCCTTTTCCCATGTCCTCCTATGATCCTTTTTGAGGTTGAATACTATTAATAACTTGCATGAATTCTTCTATCAATGATTTTGCGGACTCAAACCACACCCTTCTCCATCTAAAATCCCATATCCACACTCCTTCCTCTCACCATTCCATTTCCCAATATAACACTACTTTTGATTTGAATTCATATATATACAACCTATATACAAGGACTCATCTCCTACCCATTTCTCTTGTCAAAACTTCACCCATAACTCATCCCCTGTTTTCTAAACTAAACCTTTTTCAAACCAATGCTGTTGTGTGTCGCCCCGAAAACCCTTCCTACATCCCTCAACCAAATTTACCCCTTGTTTGATGCCATTGCCTCACCTAATTCACTTAATAGTCCACATTTGGATTCCAATACCCTGAACCATAGCCTATTGTTTTTATTTAATATCTTCAACCTCTACTTTCCTAAGAGTGCCACATTGAAATTTTGTATCCCCAAACCTCCCCCCTCCTTTCGGAAACACACTTTATCCTATCTAACTCATGCTTATCTCCTTCCACTTTCCTTCCATCCCCATAAGTTCTTCCCTACACTTATGTTTTTTAACTACACAACTAGGTGAGTTGAGTTGAAAATTAATTGTTCAGCCTTTAAGGTATGAGGAATGCTTTAGGTCGGGTTGGGTATGTCGCAATTGTAACTCACAAATTAACTTTACCCATTTCATACAATAACACGTTTGTTCCTTTCCATTGCTTATGGTGACTTTAATACTTTGTCAGTATGCTTATTCTGAAAGCTCAATACTTTTCATTGCTATTCAACATGTTTTACGTTTGATTGATCAATGTTTCAGGAAAATGTTACTAAAACTAGAACCCTAAATCAAAAAGAACAATCTATTTCAAAAATAAAATTAATTATTATTATCATGAAAGAAATAAAAAATTAAAATTAATGGATTTAAATATATAAAATTAGAGAAGATAAAATATATACATTCTAAGATATTTATATATAATTTTTAAAAATGAGCGGATGCAGATGCACCCCTCAACTACATATACATCTGGCTCTGGCTAAAAGGAATGACAAACAGGTGAAAAAAAAATTTGAATATATATGCCTAGTTTAGTAGTTTAACATTTTCCATAACCAGTCAAGCTGGCCCAACTCACATACCAAGACATGCTCTTTTAAAACGTTTATGATTATAATACATGTACATATAGCATGAGTATGTCTCAGTAATACCTACAGAGTTGAGAACTTATACTGGAGAGTTTTTAGAGTGCTACCCACTACCTAAAAACCTTGAGCTTAGTCTTTGTTTGGAGCTAGGGAGAAAGGAAGAACCCCATTATACTCTACACTTGGGTGATAAATGGTTTTTAGGTTTTAATCATTGGTTGTTTTAGTTTTTGTGATTTATTTTGAGAAGTTGCCACCAAGTACCATTAAACTTTGTGAAGTTTGTTTACATTAACAATAATATAGTTAGGTTTAGTTCATTTAAAATATAATTATTTTATTTTTGGGTAATAATCATTGTTGTCACTTGGTATTTTCTTAATGAATCTTCTATCATTAATAGTACCCAAAAAGAGAAGGCAATTTATATTTCAGTTTGAAATTTTAATTTCTTTTCTTGAAAAAAGGAGTTTAATATTTTCATTATTTGTGGTATATTCTCATCTAGTTATATATCTGATAGTTAATTTCTGTTTTGATTTTCGTCAATGTATTTTCAACCATATGTATTTTGCATATTCTTTTTGTGTTACAGATCATTAAAAAGGGAATGGGATCCGCGAAAAATCAAGAATACTTTCCTGTTTGGGCTGCAGACTGGATACATGGATATAAAAGGAGAGCTAATGGAAAGATTGATAGGGTACAAGTTTATTTTCAGCATTCTTTTGTCTGCTTTTTAATTTCTCACATTTTTCATGGTTTTACGTTGACACACTTTTAGTTGTGCTTTAATGATAGAAGCAATTTTAATATATTAAACATTTGTATTTTATACACACACATAAACACAAAAGCTGGGAGAGTGACTAAAAGAAAAAGAATAAGTGTAAATAATGATAATGAGTTATGGGATTGGTTATGAAGGAAGTGTAATAAAGTGACCGTATAAAAGAATTGGAACTGTCTACATCATTTTACTGTATATTTCTTAATCATCTTCGTTTGGTTATTGCTATTGATATTTTCCGGCAACGTTAACAAATTGATGTTTTGCAGCACTATCGTCATAAGGGAACTGGGATTAAATGTCGTTCTCTAAAAGAGGTTCAAAGATGCGAGTCTCAGTGGAAAAAAGAAACAAATGAAGAATACAAAGGGAGAGGAAAAAAAGGCATGGCACTGAAAAGCAAATTAAATTAAGTATGGTAATTTGATGAAACATAGAAGCATCGCACTTTTTGTTTCCTTTTCAGCATGTTGTTTCGTGTTTTACTAAATGCAGTAGAAAATGCTTGCTAATGAGGTAACTAAACAAAGTATGGTTAATTTTAATGTTCAACTTTTTTTTTTTTTTTTTACTGATATTCAGCACATATTGTATATAACAGTTTAAAATGAATGATTAATAGTAAACCATTTTTGGGGTGATCCACCTTATATTCCACCAGCATTAAAAGACAAGAACCTTCAATTGATTTAAAGATTTTTCTAGGCTTTATATTTACTTACATCTGTATCTTAATCTGTTGATTTATATAAATTTTATCTGGTTCTAATTCGAGTGAGTTTACTTAGAATTTAAGTCCATTTTTATACAGCGGTCATTGTTATTTTAATGTTTTGAGATTGGATCTTGTTGGTTAGTTTTGCATGATCAATATAATTAGATTATATTCATTATGATAATAAATTCTCCTGTAGATGTAGTTCTTAAATACACAGACACATAACACATTGAACTTTTTTGTTATTTTTTAATGAACCAAGAAATTCATGGAATAATACTTTGAAAATATATATAAATTTGGATAATTTTTATTTTTCAGTAAACTAAGGGTTTTTTTATTACTTGTCCTACTTTGACTAGTAAAGATGTGGTCGGACATTTGATTTTGAAATATTAGAGTCATTAAGATAAAAAATAACAGTTAGTTCATTACTTAATTGTTAAATTAAAGTTTTACACCACTAAAAAAAAAATTAAAGTTTTACACGACACTTTGGTAGTGATTGGCTTTAGATCTTTGGTACATAACACGAATAGTTAGGATAATATTGAAATATCTTATAGTAGGTTATGGAATAGATCGTTTTGTATGCACTAAAATAAAAAGATGATTATGTCCATAAAGAGATGGTTTCAAAATAATATTTAACTTTTTTATTTTTTCTGTTTCTGAACTATTTATGAGCTACAACCAAATAATTGTTACTTAATAGATAACAATTTCTTTTCTTTTTTTTGGGTTTGCATAGGCATTGCACACGACAACTTTATTTGGCAATTGATTAAACAGGATTATTCAAATTTTTAATTTAAAAGTTGTTACACTAAAAATATACTTGCTATAAATTATTTGATTTAAATATTTAGATTATTTAATGTTACTTGATATATTTATCGCATATTGCTTAATGGTTCAAAAACATTTTGAACAAGATATAGGAAAACAGTAAATCAACAACCTCTCTTAATTTCTGTCAAACTTTCCTCTTTTTTTATTTAATTTTTAACTAATAAGAAACGTGCAGTTTGTTTTTTCTTACTTTATTTTGTGTAAACCTATTTGTAACATATAGCTTTTCTCATATTTATTACAATTTAAAAGTTGTTACACTGAAAATATGCTTGCAATAAATTGTTTGATGTATATATTGAGATTATTTAATGTTATTGGATATATTTATCGCATATAGTTTGACGATGCAAATTTGCACTAAACATAGGAAATCAACAACCTCTCTTGAATTCTGTCAATTTTTCCTCTTTTTTTTTGTCTTATTTAATTTTTAAGTAATAAGAAGTGTGCAGTTTGTTTTTTCATACTTTACTTTGTGTAAACCTATTTGTAACATACAGTTTTTCTCATATTTATTTCAATTTAGTAAATTCTTTTTGTAATTGATTTGTTAGTTTTGTCTTCTAAATTTTGAATAGTACATGATATTAATTAATTAGCACTTTTTGACTCTTGACTCATTAGGTTTTATAATGAGTTTTTCTTTTCTTTTCAAATAGGTGATCGGAGAGCTGGTTCATCATCAACATCGTTGAGGAAGATTGATTCAACTATGTGATTTTCAGTATTCAGTCTATGTTCAAAGACTTTTACTACAACATCTAAACTGCATTTAGGTGTTTCGTATTTCTGACTTAGTATTTGAACTGCATTTTGTAATTTTGCATTTGTGACGTATTATCTCTAAAGTTGTGAAAGTTTGACTTGTTATTGTATATTGAGACAATTTTATTTTCTAAGCTACATATTTGGTATATGCTAATTTCATTCGTTTATGTTGTTGAGGTAACCCTTAAATTAGGCAATAAAAAATTATTCAATTTATATAAAAATTACAATAATAATTGATTATTGGGTTTGTAGTTGAGTGAATGGAGTTAATATGGGATTTCAAGTGAAAAAAAAAAAAAAAAAACTTAAGTTGTTAAAGGATAGGTTGAAAAGCTAGAGCAAAGAGACCTTTGGGGCGATGGACTGCAAGATTGGGGCTCTCAAAGGCTATTTTTAAAATCTACGAACTCATACATGACCTAAGGGTCAATTTTCACAAAATGAGTTGCAATTTTCACATTCACAATGTTTATGGTGTGAATGTGGATCTTTTATTCCTCCAAGTTGTAGAGGCCTTCCTTCACTGCAACATTGTTGGCCTGCCATTCAAGTTTCTTGGCCTTCCAATTAGTGTTAATCCCCGATTGAGTTGCACTTGGGATCCAATGGTAGCTTCATTCCAAAAGAGGCTAACTCCGAGGAAAGGTAAGAACCTATCTATGGGGGTAGAGTGGTACTTAGAAACTCTGTTTTAAATAGTTTGCCTCTTCTTCTCTTTCTACAAAGCTCCCAAGAAATTTTTGAATTCATTGATTAGTATTTAGAGAAAATTTTTGTGGCACGGTAAGGCTGAATCTTAAAAAATAAACTGGGTGTCATGGGATGGAGTTTGGTCACCAAAAGAAGATTGAGGTTTAGGGTTGGAAAACTTGGAATTGTTCTATATTGCATTGCTCTCCAAGTGGAAGTAACATTTTTTAATGGTTTGTTGGTTTTGTTTTAGGATAAAGGAACAACAATTTAACAAAGAAATAATATAACTTTATGTTTGACTATAGAAGTGTATAATTTTATTGAATTTGACTTGTATTTAAGTATACAAAAGAAATAATTGAAAAAAATAATATTTCATTATTTTAGCAGTCATTACTGATAACTGAATAATAAAATTTAAAACTAATTAATCTATTAACAACCTAATAAAATATTCTTATCTTTACTAATTGACTTATTTAAATTTAAATTAAAATTTGACAACATTTAAGATACATATTCAACATTCCTCATTGCCTTGGAGGCTGCAAGCTCTTAACTTTTTTCTCAAAAATTCAACCTGCTGATTTATAATGGCTTAGTAAAAACATTAACAATTTGATCTTCTGTTTTAGATGAGTCTTCTCCTACTGAAATACTTTTACTTCTTTCTTATATGATTGAACTTTATCATTGTCAATTTTTAACTTCTCAACTTCTCAATCAACTCTTTAATTTTAATCTTTAGTAAATACATTTTACACCATAACTCCTTAGCTTTAATTCAATAGCCTTCAACTTTAAATTCAGAATTTTAATACACTTTTCACTAGGCTCAAATTTCACAACTTTTTCTTTTAGTTTGTTTTTTTCTCAATTGTATATACTTGTTTGTGTGCTCTTACACAATAGTTGTAGATTTCGTTTTAGTAGCACCACTAGAAGACTTGAGAACTGTTATTTCAGAACCAACTTGTTTTTCTTCTTCAACTTCTTCTTTCTTTTGTCACAATTCAGTTATATCCTCTTTTATTGAAAAGACAATTTGTTCCTCCTCCAATGGATTTAAAACAAAGTTTTTCCCTATCATTTTTACTTGGAAAATGTTCTTGTCATATGCATCTTTAATTGTGTAGCTTTCGTTTTTAAACAACACTTTATAACCTTTTTCAACTAGTTGTTCAACACTTAACAAATTCTTATAAATTTCAAGAACATACAACACATCAGAAATGAACTTTGTACCTAAGTAGGTTGAAATTGTTATTGTTCATTTTTCTTTCATAACAATGTATTTATTATTTTCAACTTGAACTTTTGATATGCTTACAATGCTTAATTTCTTGAATAGATCCTTATTGTTTGTCATATGGTTAGAACAACCACTGTCAATAACTCAATTCTGACTTGATTCATTACTAAAGAAACATGTGGTAGAAAACAAGTAATTTTCCTCCTCTTTATTAAGAGTCTTTGCCTCTTCACCATGTGATTGATTTTTGTTTCTACAAATAATAGCTTCACACCCCATTCAATTACACTCACTACACTTAGTATCGGGTCTTCTCCAACATCTAAATGGAGGATGACCTTTCTTTTCACAATGCCAACATGGTGGATATCTTGATCTACCTTCTGAACTTTCTTCACATTCTTTCAAATTTTCCTTCATTTCTTTTATTTTGTTCTTTTGTTTATTTGAAACTTTGCTTGCAAAGCTCTTTCAATTGTGTTATGTTGTCTCATAAGTCTTTTTTTGCTCTTAGCCTTATAAAATACTCAACACTTTTGTCAAGAAAATAGTTGTCAAATCTTTAGAGGTCTCTAAAGAAGAGATTGTGGATTCAAATCTTTTAGGAATAGTAACTAGAATTTTCTGGATAATTCTAGAGTCTTTGAACTCCTGATCGAACAACCTAACTTGATTTGCAATGTCAACAAGTCGATCAGAATACTCATTCACTATTTCAACCTCTTTCATCCTTTGCATTTCAAACTCCCTAATTAAGTTGAGAGCTTTCATCCTTTTGATCCTAACATCTTCTTTATATTTCTTATTGAGAAAATCTCATATTTCTTTTGGTGACTTCAATGTCATAATTCAAGTAAAGATAGTAGATGAAACAGTAGGAAACAAACAAGCATTTGCTTTTGACTTTCTTATTTTTTTGTCATTCTGATTTTTTTATATAGGCTATTGTGAGGTTGTCTGGTAGAGGAAGTACTTTTTAGAGATATAGACAATATCCATATAAATCTAGAATAATCATCAATAATCACCAATGCATAATCGTCGCCACCTAAGCTCATGATTCTAGATGGTCCAAACAAGTCTAACTATAAAAGTTCAAGCAATCTAGAAGTGGAAATAACATTTTTTTGACATAAAAGATACTCTAGACTACTTTTTTTTTTTTACAAGCATTGCAAAGACCATTTTTTTTTTTAAATTTAATTTTAGATAAACCTATCACCAAATCTTTAGAGACAAGCTTGTTCAAATGATGCATATGAATATGTGCAACTTTCATATGTCACAACCATTATATGTTATCTTTGCTAGTCAAGCAATTTATATGTGAAGATGATGTTTTACCTATATTCAACATGTAAATGTTCTCAATATGATTGCTTACAAGTTTTATTTCATTTAAGGCATTATCACATATCATGCATCAATCATTATTAAATACAACTTTTTATCCTTTATCACATAGTTGACTAATGTTTAAATGATTGAGTTTTAGACCTTCAACATGCATCACATTTTCACTAGATATGGAGAAAGTGTTACCAATATTACCAATCCCTAAGATCTTCCCTTTATTATTATCATTGTAGGTTACATAGCCTTCTTCCTTATCCTTAAGTGAGACAAATTTTGACTTGTTTTCAATCATATGATTTGAGCAGACACTGTCAAGATACCATAATGAATGTTTGGCTCTTAAGCACACTTACCAAATAATTTAAAAGGAAAATTTAGGTACCCAAATAAAGTTAGGTCCTTGAGGGTTAGTAAACTTGTTGGTTCCTTTGGAAATCACTTACACATCCCATTTGGAACATTAACTTTCTTAATCATGTAATTATTAAAAGAATGATACTTATGCATACAATAATGACATGTTATGAAAAGGGAGTTGGAAGCTTTGACAAAATTAAAGAAGTTTTTATATAATTTTTGCTTTTTGTCAAAGTTATAGCCAAGACTAGCCTTGTCAAACATGCATTTTTGTTAAGCTAACAATGCATCTAAGTTGTTTCTTCCCATTGTGAACTTTAAAATGGTTTTCAATAAATACTCAATTTTGATTTCCAATCCCTTACAATTTTCACACTTGAGAGGAAGGCTAAATGAAGCATTATCAATATTGTATAAAGAGTTAACATTAACTTTTTCCAAAGCTTTTTCTTTTTCCTTTAATTCAGTTAACTCTTTTTGCATATTTGCTAGTTTTTTAGCATGTCATCTTAGTTCCCTTCCAACGCATTGTTTGTCATGGCCAACCTTTGAGCCTTTTCATGCATCCCATTGAAGGCATCAAGGAGTTTATCATAGTTCTCACTAAGTTCAATTTCAACATCACTTACATTGATATCACTTTCATCGTTTGCTATGAGACATAAATTGGCTTCATCTTGGTCGCTACTTTGGTATAAGGAGCTTGACTCATTTTCTTTCTAAGCTATATAGGCTTTTTTCTTCTTTCCTTGACTCTTATTCTTCTTCTTTCCATTTTAAAGCTTCTTTTCATAGACGAGGTAATCTACCTTGATATGTTCAGCTTTGTCATATTTGAAGCATGTGAATTTTGGAGAAGTAGAGTTATTCTAACTCAAGTTCCTATTTTTTTGTAATGATCTTCATTTAAAATTCTTTTTCTTAAGGAAATTTTTGAACTTCCTCACTAGTAAAATGGTGAGGTTAGGATTCATGCTGGCTTGGAAGACAAAAGGCTCAAACCAAGCCTTTAAAGTAAAAAGAGGCAAAAAATCATGAACAAAACCAATCAGGTACAAATCATTGTTCAAAAATCCCCATTGACCAAGAAAGGGCTTTAATTGTCAATGGTAAAACCTTAATGACTCTAATTTTAAATATTGTTGGAAATATTAAGAAATGCTTGCGAATGAAAAGAATGAAAAATGGAAATTGAAGCTTTTTATTTTATACTTTAGTGCATTTTATTGTTATACAACATGAAAATTTTATTTTTGTTGTTAAAGTTTCCAGTAAATAATGTTGATAAGAAAAAAAGAAAGTAGAAATTGGAATAAGCACAATATTCATCACTAAACATGTTTCATGCCTTACCATGAATTTTTCAGGGAATGCTTGTTGCTCATAGAAAAGGAAAAGCAAAAGATATGGGTTAGGGTCGTTGTTGAAGGGTTTTTGTCAGAAGCTCATTATAAGCAACTTCACATTTTCAACCCGTAATCAATAGAAATTGACTATGTTATTATTTTCAAACTAAATGAAAACATTTTCATCAATTTATTTAGTACCTATGATGACAACCTACATGTGATTTAGGGTTTTCATATAATTTTATTTTGACTTTCTATGTTGGATGAGAATACTTTCAAATTAGGTCTTTTGTTTGTTCTATTGGATAACATATGTATATCCCTATTGAGGAAAACCATTTTTTGTCATTCTCTTCCTTGTCATTATCATTATTTGTTTCCAATTATTTTATGGCATCTATGATTGTTGTTCTCCTTCTCTTTCTCCCTCATCAGCCCCCTCAATGTCTATTCATCTATGACTTTAATAGAATTATTTGGTCCTTGTTTTTTTTTGTGTAGAAATTAAATACAATAATAGTATATATATTATCATCCAATCATACATCATTATGTATGGTAAAATTAATTAACTTTAATAATAATTGCTTCAAAAGTATCGAAGGTAATTTCTAATTGATTACAATGTAAGAATATTTGTACCAACAATATATTAAAATTAAACACTTCTTTCGATATATTTTGTCATTTTTTTAGTTTTACTTCCAATGTTTTATTTGTTGGGTTAGTCCAAGAATTTGCTAAAAAGAGCTCAATCCCTTTGTTCCTTTTCACGGTTCATGAATATTAGGCTGGGAGAGAGAGAGACAAAATTTCAATTTGTTCTTGTCACACATCAAGGTGTTATGGTTTCGTATTATTCAATTTCTTTTTTTTGGCAATTTACTTTTCCTATTTATACATAATCGTCATTCAAATAAAGTGTATTATGCGATTTCTCTTGGTAAAATATTTTTCAAAAATGGTTTATGTACAATTCAGATATATAACTCTACAAAAAACTCCAAGTCTTCTGTTGTTTGGTAATTGTTCAGTAGTATGGTATAGTTTGAAATTATACTTTGACACCACCCCTTATTTGGTCCTTGTTTCTTTGTAGAAATTAAATTAAATATATTAATAGCATAAAAAAAGTTATTGCCATCAATCATAGATTTCCATTTTTGGTAAAAACAATTAACTTCTATAAAAAAAAATACTTTAGAAGTCATACCTAAAGTCATTTCTGATTTTATTTTTTTTAAAGCAAAGACTTCGTGATCACAGTGAGTACAAGAGGTACTCTAATCCCAATACAAAGTTCTTACATAATAACATAAAAAGAAAAATAAAGGCGAAATACGGGATTCAAACACCAATCATTTAGAATTTTTGGCATATATGCATTTGGAATTCAAATTTCTATGTACCAAGTGACTGGTTCTTAATTTATTTAGTAAAATTTTTGGTAGCACAGATTTTAGGGGATAAAATAAATAGCAGGAGCTTTTGGTTGTCAGGTCAATTTTCATTCATGCCAATTTGCCTTTTCTTCATTTTTGGCTACAAAGAATGTTAAGTAGGATATGATTGTTTGGGGTAATAGTTGCTAGAGGTATATAACTGTGATTTGTGGGCTGTAGTTAATGCATGAATGTTTGTGGGATTGGACAAAGCATGAGAGAACTTGCTACCTACTGAATTTTTTTATAAGATCAACCGACAAACACCTTTAATAGAAAAACAGAAATGTTATGCCAAAGTCCACTTGAACTTTTTGTGTTAACTTCCATATATAAAACTAAAGTATATAAAAAATTCAACAACATCCTAATTTTAAAAGTAAACTAATAACATTTTAAGTCTAGATTATAAAATCAATATCTTTATCTTTATCTTTATCTCAACATCACAAAGAAGGGATAACATGGATGATGGTGGTCAAAAATGGCTTTGCTTGCGGATGTGACGTTATATGAGTCTAAAATGGATTTTTTAAAGTAGCATTTTTCATTCATTTTGAGGATTAATGATATATTTAGTAATTTACATTTAAATAATTATATTAAACATAGAGAAAGCATTCAAATTAAACTATAATGCTTTTTTGTCAAGAAGTCTAAAAAAAATATTGATTATATGTAGCACTTGGACCTCACCCATAAGGTGTTATACTTGAAAGCCCTACCTATTTCCCAAAGGTGCTTTACAACTTTTTTTTTATCCATTGTGTTGCTTCTCACATAGATAAAAGTATCTGTATTTATATTTTAATTATCATAAAATACATATTTGAAATATTGTTAAAATAGTTCACATGTCTTTAGTTTAATTGTTTATACAAAAAAAATTTCCTACATCTAATCCTACCATAGGCTCATGTTGGTTGGCATGACCTTTACCACCCCTATATGTTTCGTAAAAAAAATATTTATTGATCATTTATGGCCAAGTGCAATAAAAGTTACTAGTATTAAATTCATTAAAAGTCTTTATGAATTTAAAACAAAAAGACAAATGGATAATATAAAATTATATTGTTGTAATAAATGCATTCAGATATAGATAGGATTACAAAATATGAATCACATAAATGTAATTATTAAATTAAATGTAATTATTACATTTAAATGTAATAAATTATAAATATGTTCAAATAAAGTAGCATTAAAAGTATATTATCTGTTTAAGAGCTTAATATTTTTTCCTTATTAATTTATACAAATGACATTGTTTCCTTTTTATTTTTCTTTATTGTAGTAATATATTTCAGAAAATTTAGTTAAGGAAAATTTTCTTAAAAGTTAATTTGATATTTAATTTTATTTATTACTACTCTATACTTACATATATAATTGACTTCTTCAATCAAGACTAGGAAAACAATATTGATTAGATATAGCACTTCGATATTACTATAATTTTTACAACTTAAACATAAGTGTTTTATTCTAAAGCCCTACTATCTCTTTCACAAAGGAGCATTACAACTTGTTTTCAACTATTGTGTTTTTTCATAGAGAGATAAAAATATTTACTTTTATATTTTAATTACTATAAAAGCATATAATTAAAACATTTCTTATCTCTAAATATTTAATTCAATTAACAAAACAATTATTATCAGTCAAAGATGAAAACATAAAACATTTAATAAATCCATTAAATACTATTAAAAAAAGTTCAAAGATGTAAAAAAATTCAAAGATGTAACGGCCACAATGTATTTTTTTCAGTCAAATATGAAAATATATTAAATGCAATTACAAGTGGTGCCTCAATCCTTATAAAAAGTCACAAACTCTATCAACTACAGTTCTCCTACTAAAAAAATCTGCCATACACATACAAGGATCCCGTCAAAACATACACCCCCATCATATAACTATTGTAATACTTCAGCCCCTTCAAACACAGCTAGATTTTAGTCTATCATTTTCATTGATCTGAGAATTTTATACTAATTTCTTCCATTCTCTATAATTAATTTTGTTTTGCAGTAGACTTTTTTGGCAGATGGCATCCAATTCAAATTTCCAGATTTACCTGAACGAGGTAGCGAAGCCCAAGTATTTGACTTGTTTTAGAATTTTTCTTTTGTTCTTGTCACACATCAAGGTGTTATGGTTTTGTCTTATTCTATTTCTTATTCTTTTTGGTGATTTACTTTAATAAAGTGTATTATGTGATTTGTGTTGGTAAAATATTTTTCAAAAATCGTTTATGTACAATTCAGATATATATCTCTACAAAAAAACCCCAAGTCTTCTGTTGTTTGGTAATTGTTCAGTAGTTTGGTATACCTTGAAATTCACATAAAAAATGGTGCTAATTTTATTGTCTTTTGTTAGGTTAGTGTTCCAAAAGATTTTGTCTGCACCTTGTATAGGAAATTCTATTGAACTAAATTAACAATAGAAAAAAAATAGTAATTAAATATATTATAATGTCTTCTACAGCCAAGAAGAGTAGAAAAAAATTCACTAGATCTAACACTAGGATCACACTTGTCAATCTTCACCCCCATAATTATTTGAACCCTAGCATAGGGTTTTACTCCTTTTTGCCAAGGAGCCTAATTTCGTAACAGGTAAAGCCTGTTACCAAGGCTTGTACCAGTTATTAATCTTTTCTAGAGTCCTGATTCCTGATTCCTTCATCCTCTATGTCTTTGTCCTGATCAATCTCCTTATCTAGCGAATTGTATGCTTTTGTATGACATCATTTTATATCCTCTTTGTTAGTTGTGTTTAGTGACAGATATAAAAAAAATGTGTATCTTCACCTTTGAGCTTACATATGAGATTGGTTTTATATGAATTGAATAGAATTTGTTGTGAAAGTATACATACATATATACATATTTATTTACTCAATTAGAATCAATACTTGGATTAAAACAAGGCTATTAGGTTGTTCTTTTCTCCTATTTGGAACACATGATTTGCTTAAAAACCTTGTAGTGGTTGTTTCTAAACTGTTGTAAGGGTTCGGATATCCTTTATATTCTTTTAATTCATTTTCTTTGCAGACCAATATATAAGTAAAAGTACATTATTGTTCATTTATGAATGAATAATTAGATAGTTGAAATTAGATACAATTTACAGAAGTTTTTATTTAATACAATTCATTGTTTCATTAGTTTGAGATTAATCTTATCTTGATTTTTTTTTTAATTCACAACCCAAATTTTGCTTTCTATTTGAGTACATAACATTATGAAATTTTGAGAGAGAACATGCCCAATTTAATTATCCCCTTGCCTATGTTACATTCATGTAGGAAAAATTCCAAACTCAAATAAAGATTACTCATCCAAGAATAAATGATGATGAACCAATTAATGCAACTCCAATATCCTTTTACATTCCTGATAAATATTATATTGAATGTGATAACATCATTGGCATCACAAGCAAAGAGGTAAATATTTAATTTCAAAATTAAAATTTCTTTTTTTCAAAAGAATTCAATTTTCCATTATAAACTTCCTGTATGTATGATCTAATCATATATTTTCTCACCTTATATATTTTTGTATTATTATTAGATTGAAACCGCATCTGGGGCACAAGCTTCAAGGTCGAAAAGAGGAAGGCAGCCCAAGGCTCAACCAGAATGGATTAAAAATTGGATCATTGAACGTAAAAAGCGAAAAAATAGTAACAGGTTTGATACGGTAAGTGGTCCATTTTAAAATGCAAAATTGATTTTTTTTTTTCTTATTGTATCAATATAGAATAGCTTTTTATAAGTATATTTTCTTAATCCACTATCTTTAAAATAAAAAATTTTCTTGAGAAAAAAATTAACAATGCATTTTATATATTGTTGGAATTATAGATAAATAACATACACAATGGACATAGTGATTAATAGTTCTTACAGTAAGTTGTACATTTACAAAGTTTTTTTTTTTTTTTTCAAACCATGATGAGTAGATTTTATACAAGATTCTTCAAGTAGGAAAAAATATATTATTCAATTAACTAATAGCACTTTTATACAAATGCAAAATAAATTATCAAGGATTGTGCATCGAAAACACTAAGCTCTTTAGAGTATACTCCCTATTCATTTCTCATTTTGCATTGTCCTATTTGACATGCTATGAATGAATGAATTGTAACAACTTTTTTTAACACATTTTATTTTCGCATCTTTGCTTTTTTATATGATCTCTAATTTTATTAAAAAAGTTGTTTTGCAGTATTATCGTCATAAGGAGAAAGGCTTTCGATGTCGATCTTTACTAGAGGCTGAGAGGTATGAAATCCAAGGAATACGTTCTCAGCGTGGCAAAGTGAAAAAACAAGGCAAAGAAGGAAACCATTTCGGAAACGAAACAAAAGTGAGTACACTTACTTTCAAAATAAGAATTGCTAGCAACATATTCTCCAACACATTCTTTTTAATAAATCTTTTATTTTTTGTTAAAGTTAAATAAGAACTACAAACTCTTGAGTGGGCACTCTCTAAACAAAAACTAGGACAAAATTTTGTAATTTTTAATAAATTTAAACTAATAACAAATAGGTGATTAAAGTTGGTGGTGCTAGAATTTATATTTTCAAAATTACAAAATTTCTGTTCTCTTTTATTTCTTTGGCACATGTGAATGTTGGCAATTTAAATTACAATTCAATGTGATATTTTAAATTTTACCATTGATATTTTCAGGAAAAACATTCTCATTAATGTTTTAAATATTCTCTTTAGTTTTACTACTCGGACATTTTGAAAAATGATAACTATAGTGAGCATGCTTATTTTGGGTGTTTAGTATCTTTTCATTACTATTCAAAATGGCATTTTAAAATATTGCTAAAATTTTATTAATGATGGTTAACATTGAGTAGAAAGCCATTTGAGCATACATATTTTGGATGTTTCGTATTTTGCTTTACTACTCAAGATGTTGTTTTAAAATATTGCTAATATTTTCAGAAAACAATCGTGGCTGAAGAGGATATCAATGAAGCGAAAACTGAAGTGAGTATATACATATTTTAATATTTTTGTACTTTCGTTACTAATCAAAAAATCTTTTAAAATGTTGCTGCAATTTTCTGGAAACAATCCAGGCTAATGAGAACAACAAAGAAGGGGAAATGTGACTATGCACATTTTGGATTTTCTTTGTATTTTTCATTAATTTTGAAAGTTTTTATCCGCTTGAATATTGCTGATATTTTAAGAAATGTTTGCTAACGAAAAGAACAAAAAAGTGAAAATTGAAGCTTTTTTCAAAGTTTAGTGTATTTTACTGCTATTCAACATGAAAATTTAGATTTTACTGTCGAAGTTTCCAGTAAATAATGTTGCTGAGAAAAACAAGACAAGAAATAATACGAACTAGAATCAGCACAATTTTCATCACTAAACATGTTTCGTGCTTTACCCAAAAAATTTCAGGAAATGCTTGTTGCTGAAAGAAAGAGAAAAGCTGAAGATATGCGAATCTATGTTGAAGATTTTCTCGCAAGAGCCTATTACAATCAGCTTCACATGTTCAACCGCTAAACAGCAGAAATCGTCCTATTTATATATGGGAATAAGGAATGTTCAAACTAAATGAAACATTATCGTTAATTTGCTTAAAACCTTTGTTGACAACTTTCATATGATTGTGGATTTCTGTATGGTTTTATTTTGACTTTCTATGTTGGATGACATGACCTACAAATTAGGTCTTTATGTTTGTTCTATTTTATAATGTGTGGATGTTAAAATAATTGTTGCGGATTAGTATCATTCAATAATTATTATATTAGCTTTTTATATCTACAGATATTTTGATTGACATTATGATAAGATTGGCTCTGTGATGGATTTGGTCAATCATTAATAAATAGTTCATTGAAAGGTCTCTATTTAGAGATTATAAATTTGGTATCCCATTAACCAAATTTATACAAAAAAATTCTCTTAAACTATTCCTTAGAAAGTGGGCAGAAAGCTTTCAAGTCAAATTAAGGATGTCTCTTGCCAGGCACTCTCATGGAGATAAATGCAAATTCAGGTTAGTATTCAACTTTCTAAATATTATTCTTATGTTATAATTATATGCTATAATTTTATATTTATGTGATAATGATGATAATTTATTATTATATTTTATCATGGATATCATCACTGTATATTTCTTTCAAAATATCTGTGATTGATTAACCGTGTAAAAATATTTACAAACTATTAGTGTATAAAAATTAAATACTTCTGTCTATATATTTTGTCATTTTTTCAGTTTGACTTGTTATGCCTTGGTTCTTGGGTTAGTCTAATTATATGCTAAAACAGCTCGTTTCCTTATAACGGTTCGGGAATATTGGGCTGGGAAAATCTTTGTTTTGTACGTACTAATTTTTTGTATCATATTTCTATAATGTTGGATCTGATTATTGGGACAACTTCTCTTTTAATGTGATTGATTTTCGCTATTCACGCTACTCCCAATTTTTTAATTCTTCTACAAATAATGCCATCATCAGTGAGTGTTATTTAATTGTTTTGAAATTTAAATCGCAGAATTGTAAAAAGAAAAAAATGACTTATGAAATCGATATTCTGTAAGTATGAAAAAAACATACTTCTGGAATTTGATTTTGACATATAAAGTTTTGGAATTTAAATTTCTACCTACCAAGTAGTAGGTTCTTAATTTATTTAATAAAATTTTTGCGAGCATAAATTTAGGAGATAAAATAAATAGCAGGATTTTTTTATCATCAAGTAGATTTTCATTCATGCCAATTTGCCATTTTTCATTAGTACGTTAGATTAAATTTGGGAGTCGGGATAAAATATACTCCATTTACATATATGACTCAAGTTGATGGCTAGGACTCCACCTATACTTTTTTAGTCTTTTTTTGTTGCTTTTGACCATGACATGAACTTCAGAAAATGTAAAAGTGAGTTATCTCCTTGAAAGTCTTAACTTGTGTGTTGAGAGCTTAGATTGGAGAAAGCTTGAGAGACCTTGCTACCTACTAGGATTGTTATTATATTTTTGTCAAGAAGTCTAAGAAAAAAATATTGATTATATGCAGTACTTGGACTTCATCCATGAGTTACAACTTTTTTTTATCCACTATTTGCTTCATACATAGATAAAAATATTTAATTTATTTTTAATTATTCTAAAATATATACCTGAAATATTATCAAAAAAGTTCAAGTGTCTAAATATTTAATTTAATTATTTATACATATTTTTTCTCAATCTAATGCTACCTGGCTCTTGTTGTGAAGCATGATCTATCCCACCTATACATTTCATAAAAACAAAATCCATTGATCATTTATGACCTTATGCATGAAAAGTTATTAAGCTAACTCATATTTATATTTTACTTTTCAAAATATTTATTAAAAGACTTAGTGGGATTTATTACTAAAATTCAAATGGATAAAATAAAACTATATTGTTGTAATAAATACATTCAACTCTTGGTAAGATTTTGTTTTTGTGTTTTTGGTTAGAAAACTTAGTAATTATTTTTCAATTGTGGAATTAGAAAATCTTATTTCTTTTATTCTTAATATTTATAACAATGTATTATGAAACATATTACGTAGTGAAAATATTTTAAATTTTAAAATTTTCAAAATATTTAATTTTCGTTATTGTAAGATTTTTCTTTTATATAAATATATTTTAATCATTCATTGTTTTTTATATTAGAAAGTTAATACAATTATTTATAATTTTTATTTTATTTTTCAAATGATTTATTAAAAGAATTATCAACAAAATTCATAATGAGAACATTAAATTATATTTATGTGATTAATATGTTAGAATCAAGTTAGCAGTTAAAGTATATTATTTGTTTAAGAGCTTAATATTTATTTTTTACTAATAAACACAAACGAGAGTGTTTCTTTTTATTTTTGTTTATTGTAGTAACATATTTCACAAAAATTAGTTAAGGAAAATTTTCTTGAAGGTTAGTTTGACTAAACATTTAATTCTGTTTTATTATTATTATTATTATATATACTTGATTTCTTCAAAAAAAAATTCAATTTGTATCCGGATAGTACATCTAAATTCATTACCTATGTATAATCATATATTTTAAATAAAATCATAGACAAAAAAAATTGTAAACATATTTTAAACACTAGACATCTATTTTTTGAATGTGGTTATTTTTCTAAGGTGTGGTTGGAGTGTTTGCAGTGGTGGGGCATTAGCACTGTACTGCATAATGATGCATAGTCTTGCTTTCTTCAGTTTTCTGGTTTGTTGAATTGTAATGATCAGAATACAACAAAATGACTAACAGTTTGGTTTGCGGCGGTATGGACTATTTGGTTGGCAAGAAATGATATCATGTTCTCTGCACATAGGTGAAATATTATCCAGTTTAAGGAATCAATTAAGTTTTACCTACTAGTGAGATTTGAAATATTCGTTCTCTAGTTGGATGATGAACCCAAAAGCACGTTTGGGAATAAGTTAAAGAATATGGAGGAAGGGAAAAGGTTTTAAAAAAGGAGGTTAGTGTGGTGTGGTAGGAGGAAATATAAAAAGATTTGATGATGTAAAGGGCATGATGTTAAACAAGTGTGTTTAGACATAAATTTTCTGTGAGGTGATGCATGTATTGTGGGAGGAAACACCAAGTTCATGAGACTTGGATGTTGAATTTACATTGTTGTCTCATTCATGCAATTGTTATTATAGGATTGTAATTCTTAGTATATCTTATCCTCTGATTCCAATAAAATTCTTTTGCTTATAAAAAAGGACTCGGAAAAAATATTTTGCTATTTAATTAAAATTTTAAAAAATATCATATAAAACACATTTTAAAAAATAAAAGTTTATTAGAAAAATATATATTAATGGTAGAGATTGAAGTTTATTATCCGTATGTGTTTGGTAGAGATTGGTGTTTATGTAGAAAAAATGGGTTCTAAGTTAATTATAAAGGAATAAGAAAATGAGCATAGTTTTTAATTTTTGAGAAGAAAAAATTGAAAAATGTAGTTTTAAAACTTTCTTGGATCAGTGGTTTTAACTGATCAGACCGAGAATCAAACTTGTTATCAGTTCAAGTTCATTATTGAATTGGCAATGCTATTACAGTCATTAAATTGGTCAAATATTGGATTGGTCCAGTATAAATATGATATGAGTAAACCAAAATTTTCATATTCTACTACTTTTTTAAATTTGTTATATCTTTCTTAAATGTGATACCATTATAAATTTGTTGTAGCTTTCTCAAACATGCTACCGTCATGTCACGTTTGTTTTTTTGTTACTCTTCACGTTTGTTTTAGTATTGTATGTAACTTTTTTTCAAGTTGTATGACTTCACAGCAATTACTTTCTATTGTAATAACAATTAATTAAAAATTTAAGCAACAAAACATTAAAAAGTATACCTTTTAGAATCAACCTCAAGATTTGGTATAATTGTTTAATAAATATACAATCCAGATAATATATATAGAGAAGAGATCAAGTTATTTTAAAATTAATTTTAAGAGTTATTCTTTATTCACATAATTTATTTTTTTGAAATTTAATACTTATAATTATTAATTATTTTTAACCATTAAATTTTAAGACAATGAATAGTAAAGATAATGAAAAAAATTTCTTTAAAATTATTTTTGGAGTAACTTGATCTTTCTTTATATATATATATATATATTGGATTTATGGAACAAGGTCATGTGGGTTTTTAAGCAATAAAAAAAATTTAGAGGATGATACTAGGTTAATTGTGACAAGTTTAGTAAAATGGAAGAATATTGAAGCTGTTGGTGGCTTATACATAGTGCATGTCTTAGGTTGAATGGGTTAGAGAAATTTATCTAGGACTCATTATCTAAGGGTTTCTCCTCTTGATATTCAATATTCAAACAATTTAACAGATAAAAGTCAATAGTCAACAAATAAAAGTCAAAATTAACCGTTAATCGTCAAAATAATTATCTTATAATGTCATCATAATGTCATATAGGTTTCCCTTTAAAGTTTGATCATTCAAAACAAGCTCTTAAGTTAAAATGACAATCATTAAGAAATTATACATCATAAATTCTCACTTACACACTTATAATAGAGTTTAATAAACCAAATAAATATGAAAAATAATAAATCATATTCAATTGTCATAAAACTAAATAGTATAATTCCTCATATATTATTTTTAGTAAAAAAATTCATAATTTATTTTTAATAATTAATATGATTTTCTAATTAATTTTAATTACTCGCTATTCTTTATTTTTTTTAATTCTTAAAAATACTAAAAATATCTAATCATGCCGAATTGTTTTAATTTTTTATAGAGGTTATCTTTCTTGTCTTACATTCTCATGTGAATTTTTCCAAGTCCCAATTACATTCGTTTACTACCATTTTCCATTTTCTTAATGTTATTTGTCTACAATAGGACATTCAACTACTAATTTTAAGAAAATTTGTTGAATTCTTAGTACTATACTTTGATTTGAGATGATTCTAATGGTTGAATGTTCTATAAATTTAAGATATTTTTCCATAAATGAAGAAGGAGAAGAGAGATTTTAAGAGGTAGGAAAAAAGTCTAGAATTAGAGTGGATAAGAATGGAAAATTTCTCTCATAATCCTTCACTTAAAGACACAATCCCTCTATTACCTTAAAAATTTTTGCGCCTCCCTCCCCTTATCTAGGTGTCTCTCATTTTTTTTTTAATTGGACTCAACAAGGCCCAATTAATCTCGATTTAGGTTTATCTCAATCATTTTCATTTGTACAAATATTACAATTTCATGTATATTCATTACCTAATTCACTACATATATTTCTATTTTAATTATATATTTATTTTATTTAATAATTTAATTTAATTAATCTCATATTAATTATTTTATATTTACTATCTTAATTAATTTTCTACCTAATTTTTTTTATCACTAAACATCACAAAATCACATAGTTTAAATAGAAAATACAGATTTTAAATTCTACCATGAGGC